>JAIUZE010070364.1:0-46855 GCA_022085475.1 Heliosperma pusillum
AATACCCGTCGCAAGATCCGATCCGTCGCAAGCAAGACCTACTGAAATAATTTTATGAGATGAGATGAAGATGAATTTGTATGGAGATAAAGCGATGAAGAAGATGAAGATGATTGGGTTTTGGGGTTTTAGAGAGAGAGAGTGATTATTGAAGGGAAAGAGAGAGAGATAGAGACTGAAAGAAGTGAGAATGAGAGAGTCTGAGAGGTAGGTGTACCGTGTACGAAAGATTTGAAAAATTGGGACCGTGTAGTCAATTCATCTATCACTTCCTCTAGAAATCTTGCATACCTATAGCAGCCTACTATGTACTACCCTATTTTTTTATTTATTACACTGTGTAACCCGTTTGAGCTACTTCTTTAACATATTGTACAATTTGGTATCAATAGTAACCGTCTGATACCCTTGGTCTTAAGTAAGACTAATTGCAACACAAATTATATGACAGATTTGTACCATGATTCTCTTGGATTTGGCTCTGCCAAGATGATAAGGTGAGATGGGCTCTTTACTTCAGATCCTCTATGTTTTACATGTCTGAATTTCTGTTATTCCGTCGACTAATTGTGCTTCTTTACTGCTGCATCTTTGGTATTTCAATTTGACCAGAACTTTATACTCTTTATATGTCTCACCTAATTGACATTTATAACTTATAACGGATATAATCTTTATTCTTTGATGTGGTATGGTGTAGGAGAATCGTTGGTGTTGCACATGTCGAGGATTTTGAATCAATTAGCGATGCTAGCAAACGAGCTTAACTGTGCGAAAATGCTGATGAAAGAAAGGAGGGAGTTTGTTTCTATAGATCAAGTAATATCAGCCATACTACAAATTGAAGCATAAAAGGTTCTTTACATACAAAATTATGGAGTATTTGCTTATGATAAATATAAGACCATTCATATACACACACTCTCTTTTTGAAAGAAGATAAGTATATACTGATCTTTCAGTAAGAAAACACAGGAGTGCACCTAGCCCCTTTAGAGATAGAGGCGAGTACTACACGAGCTCGTAAGTCAACAAGTACGGAACGAGTCTAGTTATATACACAAGAAGAAATATGTATTATATTGTTCATAACTTTTCTGATGAAAGACCATTCATATATGATTGAATAAAAATATTTACTATGAGTTCGCTTTTATCAGATTACTAATATGCTTGATCAATATATCTCACATTTTACTAAAACATGGTTATATTGTTTTTCTATAAAATTTGAACAGCAAAACACTAACAGTTTTCGACAAAGTACAAGCGTAACTCAATTTAACTTCGGCTCCCTATATAAAACTATGAGCCTAATAATTTAAAACATCATACCAAATGCTTCAAAACTCGACTTCACCCATTGATATGATACGGTATCACAATTTCAACCGTTTCGTTATTTCTAAAAATGACAATAGGTCGGAGCTACGTCTAGGCACAAGTAAGGTCAAAATATAAGATCATTATATTGCTGATTCGAATGTAGCAAGGAAACAACAAAGTAGTTGTAGTTTATAGCTAATAATTCTACGTCGTGGCCATGGAGACGTCGGCCTGAACCGTAATAGCCACATCTATTTGACCTTTGATAAATTGGTAGACAGGAGGACTGAATGGGTTCTGCGCAGACAACCTTAGGTTGCTGGTATGAAACCTGCAGGTCGGAATTGCCATCGAAGTATCCAACTCTTATGTTTCTAAATTTGCACACAAGTACACTGTTAATGCATACATACTAACATACTAGGAAAACATACCGCACAAGCTTTATTGTATATATATCAAAATATCAAATATTTACTAATGCATCGTATATTCATACCGAACAGAACCTTACATTTACATACTACAAGTATTAATGCTTAATCTCGGTCTTTTTCACATGACAAATGCTTTAAATTCACAGCATATGACCTTTATGAGTAATCAAATCCTAGTTTTTGTGACCATACTTATTCTTATAATCATTCCACAACTGCTCCACAGGCTTACCGAGCAATTCCTTGAAATACGACACCTGAAATCCATCCTTCATTCGAGCATTGAGATGGGCAACAAACCCGGGTCTCAAACTAGCACAGTAGTCCAAAAAATAGGCTGTAATTTCAAAACCCTGATCCCACCTTTTCCCATCACCTGGTTTCAGCCCGTATTTCTCTTCTGCATAACCCGCCTTAATCTTAACATAATCGGCAATTCCCTCAATCAACGCCTTTGGAGCTTGACCATTACCAGTCCATTGCCAAATATGGGTCATCTCATGGTAAATAATCCGGGTAAACTCCCTCTTCACATCGCCTTTGTAGTTTAATATGTAGATTGAACTTAAGTAAATTTGGTTTTTCTGTGTTTTGACTTCACCCTTCCAGGGAACCACGTGCAATGTCACCCGGGTCAGGCCTGGTTTACGCTCATGTGGGTTTTCAGTTTGGTTGAATGTCTGCCAGATGAGCTCTGTGGCAGCAGAGAGCGTGTTTTGGGCGTACTCTATTCCGACTTCTTTTTCAAAGCGCGCCCCACCAGCACTCTCCGGGTATGGGTTATAAGCTCCATAGCTTACAGCACTGGCTCTGGAAGTTAGGATTAGAAAGAAGGTGATTATTATAACTTGGTATACAGACATTTTGTAAATCAGTTGATGGTTGTAAGTTGTAACAATGCAAGTGAAGAGTATTTATAGTTGGGTTAAGCTACTATTATGATAATTAATTAAACAATTTGATTAATTTGAAAGGAAAATTGTTACACGCTATATTAATTCGACGATTAATATTGGCTGCGTGTTGGCTTGTGACACATTTTTCTTCAAATACTTCATTTTCGGTAAAAAAAAAAAAAAGGAAATTATAGGCATGAGTGCATTGCCTAAGTAAATAAACTACTCGGTATTACACTTGAGATTTATTGATGAAAATTACTGGTAAGTGGTAACAACTCCATACGCAATAATAATGACAAACGGAGCACCATTTTTACTATATATATACTCGGTGAATAATGACACATTAACAGTATATATCAAGAACGGAGTTTGTAAACAGTATCATAAGCAATATAATATAATAGCAATAATAATAAAATCATCAACAAAGTGGCTGTAGTTTAGTGGTAAGAATTCCACGTTGTGGCCGTGGAGACCTGGGCTCGAATCCCAGCAGCCACAACTACCATTTTGTTTGTTTTCCTTTTAAGTTTCGCAACTACTTCCACAGTTCCAATGTCCAGTTCATTTGTTATGGGCTTACACTGTTAGACCAAATAATCGTCTGGATAGACTCATAGACACTTGTTTTCCATTTTTTTTGTTTTATGTGGCCAAACATAATATGGAGTATGTTATTATCTTATTGTCGAAGAGCAGAAACCAGCGTTGGAACGTGAAAACCCTCCTTCGCGGCTTCGCCAGCCATCACCTATCAAAACAACCCTCTCTCGCTGGCGACCACCTTCAAATTCCTCCATTTTTCTCCTGGTCGTCGGCGAGAGTCTCCTCTTTCAACATAAAAGGAGAAATCCCGGTTTTCTTCCTGGTGGCCGTGTAACATAATTATTTACAAATAACAGGAGATACGTCATCAATCCGTGTGAAGATCCGGATTGTTAGAAGTAGTTAGTTAATTAGTTGCAAATAGTATAAATAGAAGAAGCACAACTAACTTTCATTCATTCAGAAATTACAAACTATCTTCTTAATTCTTATAATCCTCTGTAATACTTAGCTATAGAATTCATTTACAATTTGTAGCAATTACATTTGTAATCATTCTTCAAGCTAAATAAAATCAATCGATCTTCATCCGAATTCTTTTCTTAATTAATTCCTGGAATTCCTGTGTTGATCACCCTTGTGTAACAATTCTTCCGGATTTATCCCTGAGGATCGTTACATCTGGTATCAGAGACGATTTATCATGTACTCTGCTTATCTTTCGCCTTCGGAAAACCTGCAATTCCACCATTATAGGCTAGTTAAAGCTGGCAAAACTAACAGTTGCTCAATTACAATCACATATGGAGGAGCGTATTAAAGTGATCGAAGATTTTATAGGTTTGATGAGGGAGCAAAGCATGAGAATCGAACAATTACTGCAGACTCTTCAAACCAATCGAATTAATGAGGAACCTGGGAATCGTGAAGGTACAATTCAAAACCCTCGAAATTTCAGCTTTAACCCTAAAATTGAATTTCCTCAATTTGATGGAAGTAATGCGAGGTTATGGGTCAAGAAATGTAATGGATACTTTGAATTATGCAAGATCCCTAACAATTAGAAAGCAGGCTTAGCATCTCTTTATGTGGGTGGGAAGGCAGAATCTTGGGTTCACAGTTACATGTCTGTAAGAGCAAATGTAGACTGGAATGATTTTGCCATGGATTTGTGTATCAGGTTCAAAGAAGCCATTGATAGTAATGTAGTTGAGGAGTTCAACAAACTGTCACAAGTAGGGTCCCTAAAAGACTATCTTGATGCCTTTGAACATCTTAGGGGATTGATGTTGCAAAGAAATAGGCTACTACCTGATCAATATTTTTTGGATAGCTTTGTAGGAGGGCTGAAACCTGCAGTTAAACCATTTGTTAAAGCATTTAAGCCCAACTCACTGACAGAGGCAGTGGAGTACGCTAGACTGCAGGAAGAGTCAATTTCTGCAGTAAAAGGTACAAACAAACTATTGCTGGAGAAACCACCACAATTAAGACCTAATTACACCTCTTTTCGGTCACAATTTAAACCTGGTTATTCTGCACACCAGAAGTATGACAATAGAACCACCCCTGCAACTCAAGGTTTTCAAAGAAATAATGCTAACCATGCTCCTGTCAGGCCTAATTACAGAAATAGACCACCATTACCAGTAGATGTGGAGGGGAGGATGAGGAAAAACCTTTGTTTTTACTGTGATGAACAGTATACTGCTGGTCACATTTGTAAAGGCAAATTATATAAAATTCAAGTGATTCCCATTGAGGCTAATGAAGAATGTATTTAAGAGTGAATTAGAAGAGGAATGTGACCTAATTACAATGGAAAATGACAGTGAAGGGAACATAAGAGAGGAAGAACAACCCTTGATCTCTCATAATGCTATTTCTGGACATAAATCATTCCAAACCATGAGGGTGACTGGGAAGGTGAAATCTCAGAATGTGCATATCTTGGTTGATTCTGGTAGCACTCACATTTTTTTGAATGAAGGGGTGGCTAGAAAGTTAGGGTGTAGAATATCTAGCATTTATCCCTTAGAGGTATCTGTGGCCAATGGGGATAAAATAATAACCACCAAAATTTGAAAACAGTTTAAATAGCAATTACATGGGGTGGAATTTACTGCTGATGTGATAGTGGTGCCCTTAGGAGGATGTGAAATGGTACTAGGTATGCAGTGGCTAGCTTCTTTAGGGCCAGTAAGTTGGGATTTTCACAAGCTAAGGATGGATTTTGTCGATAAGGAGAAAAAAGTGGTGTTGAGGGGAATAAAAAAGGGGGAGTTACAATGGATGAGTGGTGACAACTTGTCACCAGCAAGTAAGGGTGGACAGTTATTTGCTTTGAATGTAAAGTATAAGGAAGAAGAAGGAAATGAGAAGGAAGCTGATGGAGTTTAGGACCATATTACACCTGAGTGCATTAGAGCAGTCCTAGAAGACTTTCCTGATGTATTTGTTGAGCCAGACTCCTTACCACCACATAGGAGTCATGACCATCAGATTCACCTCAATCCTGGAACACTGCCAATAAATGTCTGGCCTTATAGATACCCAATCATTCAAAAAAATGCAATTGAACATATCACGAAAAAGATGTTGGATAGTGGATTTGTAAGACATAACCAGAGTCCCTATTCTTCTCATGTAGTCTTGGTGAAAAAGAAAAATGGGTCTTGGAGGCTATGTGTGGACAACAAGGAATTAAACAAAAACACTGTAAAAGACAAGTTTCCCATTCCTGTCATTGACGAGTTATTAGATGAATTGCATGGGTCCACTGTTTTTTTCTAAAATAGATCTGAGAGCTGGTTATTGGCAAATAAGAATGCACAATGAGGATATTCAGAAGACAGCCTTCAGAGCACATGAGGGTCACTATGAATTCCTAGTAATTTAATGCCATTTGGCCTTACTAATGCCTCATCCACTTTCCAAAGCTTAATGAATGAAATTTTCAAGCCTTACCTGACAAAGTACAGTCCTACAGTACAGTCTCATACGGAACATTTGATAATTTCATTGGGTGTTTTGAGAAGTCACACACTATATGAAAAGAAGAGTAAGTGTACATTTGGGATGCCTAAGGTGGATTATTTAGGACATGTCATTTCAGCACAGGGAGTTAAAAGTCCATAGACCTTAATTAGACTCCTCTAATTAGTTACTAAGCTACTTGTTAATTTAGTATTTAATGATCTATGTAACATGCATGCAAATATAAAGATATTTATATAATAGAAGAAATTTCCTCACATTGAAATGGAAATGATATGGGCACAACAAGAACTTCTTGTTGTTGTTCTTGAGCTATAATATAGATGATCCTCCGAAAATCTCCAAACTAGAAGATCTCCTCTAAATTGCACCCAAGATTAACCCAAATAAACTTAACTTATTATTAACTAGATAATAAGAAAAGTTACACTAATATTAGAATATACTACTACTATAGTAATACCTAGTGAATATTAGTGTATGAGAGTTTTAGAAAGATGAGAGAATTTTAGTGAGATAAAGCAAAATAAGCAAGAATGAACAACACAAAATGAACTACCATATTGCCCTTTTATAGGCAATATGGGCGGTCCATATGAGCCTTACAAGGCTCTTATTTTGCTTATTTTAATTCACATGCAAAGTGATGGAGTGTAGTGTTGAGTGAAATGATTTTAGGTATACTATTCATGTCATAATCACATGTAACTTGTGAGCATAAACAAGAGCAACCATCATCACTCTCCACTACTACTTGACCGGCCACATGTGGCCTTATATGATCCATTTTGATTTTTGATATTTGTCCCACAAATACTTATTAATCATATGCTTAATTATCTTATATAATTAAGTGTTAATTTGATCATATAACAATTATATGACACAAATAAATAAATAATATGTACTTAATATTTTAAGTGATATTTCACCATTATATCAATATATAATGGGTCTCACAATGCTTAGTTAATTTATTTTACAACTCTTTGTAAACATAATTAACTAATTAGCTCTACCTCAAAATATATGTAAAACCTCAACTAATTTAGTAAACTAACGATTAATTACTAAACTAAATCTTATTTAATCATATTAAAATAAGATATAAATTTATTAGTCAATTATCGCATAATTGAAAAATAAGCTTAATCGAATTTGAGTTCTGTTGGATCAATTTCATAGTTTTGATAATGACGTGTGTTTACGTAATAATATGTTTTTATTCGATATATCATATGCGTGTAATTGTGTGCTTTAGTTTTATTATAGCTAGCAACAATTATGAGAAGAAAGATCAAAGTTAGGCATAACTTTGATAAAGTCTGTGAGACAAAGTTATAACAACTTCAGGAATAACTTTTGAAGTGAACTTGGAAGTTATAGCTAACCAGGCATAACTTTAAGGAAAATCGCTTCAAACAAGATCTACATCAAACTACACAAGACTCGAGATGGAGGGTCTTTGTGATCAAGATGAAGAGATGATTCGTATACTGAAGATCTTTGTGAAGATTAGATAGTATAGGTCGTCATTCGGTAACTATTCCATTCGAGAGATTTTATGTTCAAAAGTTATAGCTTTAGTCTATGACTTTGAATGATAAAATATTGATGCATGATTTTGGAAATAAAATGTTTTGAAATGTTTTCAAAAGTGAAAGAGTATTTTTATATATTTATCAAATTATTTTAATAGAGAATATATTTATGAGATTCTATTGGTTAGTAATACAACTTATGGGTTGTCATGCTACCTAGGGTTTCTAATATATTCTATCTCAATTTGTTGTTAACCTATTTAGCCCACCTAGTGGTTGAGCCATCTAGGGTTTCGTAAAACCTAGCTTGTGCCACCTAGGGATGCGTGCCTCCTAGGGTTTCGTGAGCTTTAGGAATCCGGCCTCCATAGGTTTGTTTCCTTAGTTTACCTAATCTAGGATTCTACTATATCTTTACAACAATATTTTGAGATATCAAGATAAATATATTTCTATAAGATAAACCAAATAATATTTTGAGATAAAGATATTTCTAAAAGATAAGCAAATATTATTTTATGGTATTAAAGATAAATATCTTAAATATTATACTAGGGTTTTAGATCTACTATAATTCTTCTACTATAAATACTCATTCACATACTACTCTTTATTTTACACGAAATACACTACAATCTCACGGCACATCTATTTACTAGTGTTGATTTTCCAAAATCGTTTTAAAGCAAACCTTTGAGCAAATATTTATTATTTTTAGAGTTTGTTTTTAAAAGAGTCGTGCATCAATTATTATCAATCGCTTGAGTGAAATACGTTATTGGATAATAGTACATCATTATAAGCTTACAATTCTTTAACGGGAATTTGTGTGAGTTATATTGTACTTTCTTATTAGCGTAAGATAGTATAGAGTATTTAGCGATACTCACCTTGAGTTATAATCATAGTGTTGATTATACGAGTGGGTTGGTAATTTTTGTAATCCGTAGAAAGGTACTAAAAATTATTAATCGAGAATAGTGGACGTAGGTTTCAACGTGTGAAACTGAACCACTTCAAAAATCGTGTGCCTCTCTCTTATCTCTTTACTTTTCGTTATTTCGTTTATTCGCGCTTACTTTGATTAATTAATTAGTTGATTTTAATTCATAAGATCAAATAATTAATTACATATCATATAAATCGAAAAAGTGGGGCTAGTTTTTAATACTCAATTCACCCCCCCCCCCCCCCTCTTTCGTATTCGATCAATAGACTCTACAATTGGTATCAGAGCCTCGTGCTCTTGATTGCCTTACAGCAAGGAGTCTGATCCATTTATCTTTTTATTTTTATTTATTTTCCGCTGCATTTAATTTTATTTTAATGGATTCCAAACATCTGAAGTGTCCCGTATTCGATGGGAAGAACTACAGTCTATGGAAAAATATGATGACCCATTTCATAAAGGGTAACGATTGGGAGTGTTGGCTAATCATTAAGAATGGTCCGAATAAGATCATGCTTGGAACGGCCACAGGCACTTCCATCGAAAAGAAAGAAGATGACTATGTTGAGGCAGATTATAAGAAAGCTGAGAAAAATTCAAAGGCTATTAGTCTGTTGCAAAACGGCATGACCCATACTGAATTTGATCGTTTCTCATCTAGCTCTACTGCCAAGGAAATATGGGATGGTCTTGAGTTAGCTTATGAGGGGACAACTGTTGTCAAAAAGCAACGTATTGCACTACTTATGCGAAAATACGAACTGTTCTCCATGGAACAAAATGAATCGCTTGACAGCATGTCCACTCGCTTCTCTAGTATCATTAATGAATTGAAAAATCTTGGAAAAACTTTTGACTCCGAGGAAATTGCCAGGAAGATCCTTAGAAGTCTATCTAAACGATGGAGACCTAAGGTGACGGTAATTGAGGAATGTAAAGACCTATCTGACCTATCTTATCAAGAGCTACTTGGAACCCTAATGGCTCATGAGATTACTCTTGATGAAGATGCGGCAAATGATAGTAATAGCAAGAAGGTGGCTTTACAGGCCGAATCTAGTGAAAGACAAGATTCGGATCTTGAAGATGAAACAGTGTTGTTTGCTAGACGTTTTAAGAAAAAATTCTTTAATAAACCACAAGGGAAAACGTTTAACAATAACACTAACAAATCTTACAAAAAGCCAATTGAGTCAAAAGGGTCTCTTTCAAGTCGTGGTTGCTTCAAATGTGGGGATAATGATCACATGATCAAAGATTGCCCCACATGGAAGAAAATCAAAGACAAAAATCAACGAGACAAAACCAAGAAGGAATTCAAGCAAGTAATGATGGCTTATTGCTGGGGAGATCTCGACACAGAGGACGACGAATCAGAAGAAGAGGAGGTCGCCAACTTGTGTCTAAGCAACGTCAGCCTTGACCTAATTTCTGACAGTGACAATGAAAGCGAATCCGAGATGTGTCTTGTTGGCAACTCAGATTCAGAACCAGATTCAGAAGATGACGAAGAGGTTAGTCATCTTGAACTTAAAAAGCAAGTTAAGAATTTATCTAAGAAGTCTTTAATTAAGTATTTTGAAGAAGCCTTAGATCATTGTCATGAGCAGAGTCTTGAATTAAAAGATCTTAAAGAACAAATTCTTGATATTGCTGAGGAAAACCAACTTCTAAAGGCCAAAGCTAAAAAGCTCAAGTCTAAAGTTATGGCAACTTCAGCTATAACTTCAGACAAGACAAATGTTGAGAAAGAAGCTCTTGAGTCTAAAGTTATAGCTAATGAAGCTATAATCTCAGAGTTGAAGCTCAACATTAAGCATCTTCAAGCCAAAGTTATAGCTAATGAAGCTATAACTTTAGAATTGAAGAAAGTCAATGAGCTGTTACAATCTCAAGCTAAGGCAAAGGAAGTTGTTATTCTTGATCATGAAAAAGTAAACTCGTTTCTTACTCAGCAATTGAAAGATTTGAAGGCTGAATTCTCCCAAGCCAAAAGTCAACACAATGAGGAGAAACTTATCTTGAACAAACGTTTCAATGATTTTCGTGAAAATTTCAAAAAGAACAATCCCTCCAAAGACTCGAATGTAGATCATTCGTCGTGTGAAAAAGAAATTCAGTCTTTGAAGGAATTGCTCCTACATGCACGAAAAGTTCATGATAAGTGGGAAGGAAGTCAAAAGGTCTTAGACTTCCTTACCGAACAATCTAACAATAACATGAAAAAGGGTCTTGGTCATGAATGCTATAGTCGTAGAGACCATGATAAATGCAAATCCACTCCTTCTGACCGTGATTTCAGAAGAAGGAAGTACGTCAATCTTTCAGAATATCTGATTTGCAATTATTGCGGTTACAACGGTCATGTTAAAAATAATTGTGTTAAATATGTTAACGACAACAAAAATCAAACTGATTTTGTGAAAGAGCATGACGTGTCTAGTGAGTCCGAATCTGAACCTCAACGTGATAAGGTTAGAAATAATGAGTTTAGATGGTTTTATGACATAGCTTTCGATTACACATCTGTACCTTCAAAATCTAAACCTTATGTGAATCAGAAACAGTCATTTAAACCTTATGTGCGTCACAACAATAACAAACAATATAATAAACCTAGAAAACCCTATCCTAAGAAGAAAAGAATTGTTAAACAGGTATGGGTTAGGAAGGATCAAATATATAAAGTCACTAACCATAAAGGACCCAACTTAGCGTGGGTACCTAAAAGCTGTATTTGATTCTCCTGCAGAAAATAGTGAAAGAAAACAATCTTTGGTATCTCGACAGTGGATGTTCGAGGCACATGACTGGAAACAAGAATTTATTTCTTTCACTAGAACCCTTCAATGGTGGCAAGGTCACCTTTGGAGATAATAAGAAGGGTAACATAATCGGTGTAGGTAAGATTGGTATATCTTCTTCTCATGCTATCAATAACGTATATCTGGTAGATGGCCTTAAGCATAATTTGCTAAGTATCTCTCAACTATGTGACAAAGGCAACAAAGTCGTTTTTCATTCAAATGTTTGTCGTATCATAGTTGAAGGAACTAGCAATGTTATCTTAGAAGGTCTACGTAAACGGAACGTGTATATGATTGATTTAAACAAAGTCACTACAAGTTCCTTTACGTGCATGAAAGTCACTGTGGATGATTCATGCTTGTGGCACAAGAGGTTTGCACACATCAGTCCAACGATTTTAAAGAAACTTAAGTCTTGGGATTTAGTTGAGGGTCTTCCCTCAATCAAATTCGAACAAGAAAAGATGTGTGACTCATGTGCCCGTTGTAAACAAGTTAGATCTTCATTCAAACCGAAACGAGTAGTAAGTACAGATCGTCCACTTGAGTTGGTACACATGGATCTATGTGGACCTATGAAAGTTAGAAGCCGCGGTGGATCAAGGTACGTATTCGTCCTAGTCGACGACTACTCCAGGTATGTATGGCCTATCTTTCTATTTACTAAAGATGAAACTTTCGATGAGTTTGTAGTACTAATGAAGCTCGCCCAAAACAAGTATGATAAAAAGTTAGTTTCCATTCGTACGGATCATGGCACCGAATTTGATAATCAAGCTTTTATAGAATATTGTAGGGAGAATGGTGTAGGACATAACTTTTCTGCACCACGAACCCCACAACAAAATGGTGTCGTGGAACGTATGAATAGAACATTAGAGGACATGGCCCGCACTATGCTTTTGTGTAGTGGCCTTCCTAAAAGTTTCTGGGCAGAAGCCATTAGTACTGCATGCTATGTGCACAATAGAGCTATGATTAGACCAATTCTCAAAAAGACTCCCTATGAACTTTTAAGAGGGAGAAAACCCAATATAGCTCACCTTCGTTGCTTCGGAAGTAAGTGTTTTGTCCATAATAATGGAAAAAGTAATTTGAGCAAATTTGATCCTCGAAGTGACGAAGCTGTGTTTGTTGGTTATTCTAATCATAGTAAAGCTTTTAAAGTTTTTAACAAAAGAACGTTGTGCATAGAAGAAAGTGTTCATGTTGTATTTGATGAAGATAATGTGCTTGAACAAGTTGAACAGAATGAAGAGGAGGACATGAATGATCCAGACTTTCGCCTCTCCAGAGATGACGTGCCAGAAAATAATGAAGAAGTTATTGAAGGAATCAATGATGAACTTGATAAATCCGCAAATGACCTTGAACAGAGAACTGAGACAATTGTTGATGATACGAATGTCTCTTCTCAAAACAAGGAAAAGGAAACTGAAGTTATAGCTGATGATGCTATAACTTTGAACCAGAACCAAGATGGTGTAACTGAAGTTGTACCAACTTCAGCTATAACCCCAGAGTCCAACTCAGGGGGAACCAATCTTAATTCTGAATCATTTGAGGAAAATGAAAGTTCATCAGATGATGATGAGCCTAGGAACTCTAAGAAATGGAAATATAAGAGTTCTCATCCTATGGACAGTATCCTAGGAAGTTTGACTAAAGGAGTTCAAACTAGGCGAACATTAAATAACTTTTGTTCATTCTATTCATTTCTCTCTACCATAGAGCCTACCAATATCAAGGAAGCTCTTGCAGAATCCGATTGGATTGTAGCTATGCAAGAGGAGCTTCAACAGTTCGAACGCAATAAAGTGTGGCACCTTGTGCCACGACCTCCTAATCGAACTGTGATTGGTACTCGATGGGTATTTAGAAATAAATTGGATGACGCAGGAGTTATAGTTCGTAACAAGGCTCGATTGGTCGTACAAGGTTATAATCAACAAGAAGGGATTGATTATGACGAGACATTCGCTCCAGTAGCAAGACTTGAAGCTATCCGCTTGCTCATCGCCTTCGCAGCTCATAAAGGAATGAAATTATTCCAAATGGACGTTAAGACTGCATTTCTTAACGGTTATTTGGAAGAAGAGGTTTTTGTTGAACAACCTCCTGGATTTTTGAATAGCAAGTTTCAAAACCATGTTTTTAAACTCGATAAAGCTTTATATGGTTTGAAACAAGCGCCTAGGGCTTGGTACGACAGATTATCTAAATTTTTATTACAAAACAATTTTAAAAGAGGATCTGTCGACAAAACCCTATTTCTAAAATCCGAGGGTTCTGATTTACTTGTTGCTCAAATTTATGTAGACGATATTATTTTTGGTTCTACTAACAATAAATTGTGCAAGTATTTTTCAGATCTTATGACCTCAGAATTTGAAATGAGCATGATGGGAGAATTAAAATTCTTCCTCGGATTGCAAATTCAACAAACCAAAGAAGGGATAAAGATTCACCAACAAAAATATGTCAAGGAGCTAATCAGAAAATTTGGTATGGAGAACGCTCATCCAATGGACACGCCTATGGTAACTGACAAAAAGTTGACCTTAGATGAAAATGGTAAGTCTGTAGATGAGACTACATATCGAGGTATGATTGGTTCTTTATTATATTTAACTGCAAGTAGACCTGACATTATGTTCAGTGTATGTGTCTGCGCTAGATTTCAATCATGTCCTAAGGAATCACATATGATTGCAGTTAAACGTATCTTGAGATATTTAATTGGTACATCTAATTTATATTTATGGTATCCACTTGAGTGTAATTTCGATCTAGTAGGATATTCAGATGCAGATTATGCAGGATGTTCTCTAGATAGAAAAAGTACCTCTGGATTTGCTACGTTTGTTGGACCTTGCATAATAACTTGGGGCTCAAAGAAGCAAAATTCGGTTGCGTTGTCTACTGCAGAAGCCGAATATATCGCTGCAGGACTGGTATGTTCTCAACTACTTTGGTTAAAGCAACAACTATGTGATTATGGTGTTAATGTTGGTTGTATGCCTGTTTTCTGTGATAATACGAGTGCTATTGTTATTTCTAAGAACCCAGCTCAGCATTCTCGTACTAAGCATATAGACATTAGACATCATTTTTTGCGTGACCATGTAGAAAAGGGCAACATTAAACTCGAATTTTGTAGTACTGACAATCAATGGGCTGACATTTTAACAAAGGCGTTAGCGAGAAGACGTTTTGAGATTTTGCGGTTGGAAATTGGTTTAATCGGTAGCAATTAAATTCATCTTATTTATTTTGTGAACCTGCGTGACTGGCTAGAATAAGACGAGATTATATGACTGTGTCCGCATATTTCATTGCTAGTATATTTGTGTTTAATATAATATATTTTACGTGAGTATCTTGCATATTAAGTGTTTTATGGAAATTGAATTATGAACCACATATTTGCCAAAAACCTATCTTATTCACTTTCCAAAATTGAGCCAAATTCTACCCATGTATCCTATACTAGCCGAAATTCTCAAATAAATATTACCTTTCCATATCTTTTTATTTACCAAATTCTATCCTTAACATATCCCAACAAAATTAACCACCGAAGATTCCTTTCCCTACCCAAATTCAAATAAATAAAAAAAAAGGGAAAAAGAGGAATAGAGCCGGCGCTACACGGCTACTCTACAAAAACACCACCACCCAAACCCCAAAACCCAAACCGAGTCGGGTTCGGTGCTTGAAGGTACAAAAAGAAGATTAAAAAAAAAAAAAAAAAAAAAAAAGGGTACAAAAGGGTGTTAGTGAAAACGAAGAAAAAAATGGTTCGGTTGTTAGGAACCCGAGAGTGGCTGATTTTTCGGGTATTGAATCAAAATTGGAAGTGTTTATGGGAAAAGTAATAGAGCGCCTTGATGCGCAAAAGAAAAAAAAAAAAAATGATGCGGTTGTTGAAAAAAAAAAAAAAAAAATTGTAACAATCGTGGCTATGGGGAACACTAGCTCTACCCGTGATCATGTCTGTTCGGGTGTGAGTAGTGAGTTGAGGTCTTGGATGACGGGTGTTGATGGTTGCCTAGCAAAATTAGAGAAAAATGTTGTCGATATTCGACAAGAGATGTTTAGGCAAAGGGATCGGATGCATTTCTTGGTAAGCCAAGGAGGTGCATTGGTGAAGAGCGGTTCGGAAATGCGTGAGGGGATGCACACTATATTTGATGCAACGGAGGCTCTTTCTTTGAAGGTTCGAAACTTCGATGTTTGCCTCACCGCCCAAGCTACTCATGTGTCGACGTGCCTTGATCGTCTTTCTACTCTCGAGTACCGCACCCGACCCGATTATCTTAATCCCAACATCATCCGACAACCCAAAAAGCCTTGATCTTCTTACCTTAGCATGTTTTGTTTCTTAAACTACTAATCCATTCGGCCCAATGGCACTTAACAATATATTTTGTGGTTTGTAGTTTCAATTAACATTTGCACTTGATTTTGCTTGGTATAAATCGTTTTATATTGCGTATTTTGCATATCTATTTCTTGCCTTGACATGTGTTATTCTAGTCGTTTCATGTCTTTGTTCTTGTCTTTTCAATGATGCCAAGAGGGGGAAGAAATGATATGATTTGAGTCTTTGCTTAAGCTTGCTCCTTGTCAAGACTCGTTATCTCTTAAAGTCTTTCGAGTTATAACTTTGGCTAAGTTGTTCTATTCTTGCGATCAAAGTTGCTATAACTTTGGAGTGCTTTGTTGAGGGGGAACCATACTTAGTCACATTGTTAAGAAGAAATCTTGAGGAAATCATATGAGACTTGTCATCATCAAAAAGGGGGAATTTGTTGGATCAATTTCATAGTTTTTATAATGACATGTGTTTACGTAATAATATGTTTTTATTCGATATATCATATGCGTGTAATTGTGTGCTTTAGTTTTATTATATCTAGCAACAATTATGAGAAGAAAGATCAAAGTAAGGCATAACTTTGATAAAGTCTGTGAGACAAAGTTATAACAACTTCAGGAATAACTTTGGAAGTGAACTTGGAAGTTATAGCTAACCAGGCATAACTGTAAGGAAAATCGCTTCAAACAAGATCTACATCAAACTACACAAGACTCGAGATGGAGGGTCTTTGTGATCAAGACGAAGAGATGATTCGTATACTGAAGATCTTTGTGAAGATTAGATAGTATAGGTCGTCATTCGGTAACTATTCCATTCGAGAGATTTTCTGTTCAAAAGTTATAGCTTTAGCCTATGACTTTGAATGATAAAATATTGATGCATGATTTTGGAAATAAAATGTTTTGAAATGTTTTCAAAAGTGAAAGAGTATTTTTATATATTTATCAAATTCTTTTAATAGATAATATATATAAATGAGATTCTATTGGTTAGTAATACAACTTATGGGTTGTCATGCTACCTAGGGTTTCTAATATATTCTATCTCAATTTGTTGTTAACCTATTTAGCCCACCTAGTGGTTGAGCCATCTAGGGTTTTGTAAAACCTAGCTTGTGCCACCTAGGGATGCGTGCCTCCTAGGGTTTCGTGAGCTTTAGGAATCCGGCCTCCATAGGTTTGTTTCCTTAGTTTACCTAATCTAGGATTCTACTATATCTTTACAACAATATTTTGAGATATCAAGATAAATATATTTCTATAAGATAAACCAAATAATATTTTGAGATAAAGATATTTCTAAAAGATAAGCAAATATTATTTTATGGTATTAAAGATAAATATCTTAAATATTATACTAGGGTTTTAGATCTACTATAATTATTCTACTATAAATACTCATTCACATACTACTCTTTATTTTACACGAAATACACTACAATCTCACGGCACATCTATTTACTAGTGGTGATTTTCCGAAATCGTTTTAAAGCAAACCTTTGAGCAAATATTTATTATTTTTAGAGTTTGTTTTTAAAAGAGTCGTGCATCAATTATTATCAATCGCTTGAGTGAAATACGTTATTGGATAATAGTACATCATTATAAGCTTACAATTCTTTAACGGGAATTTGTGTGAGTTATATTGTACTTTCTTATTAGCGTAAGATAGTATAGAGTATTTAGCGATACTCACCTTGAGTTATAATCATAGTGTTGATTATACGAGTGGGTTGGTAATTTTTGTAATCCGTAGAAAGGTACTAAAAATTATTAATCGAGAATAGTGGACGTAGGTTTCAACGTGTGAAACTGAACCACTTCAAAAATCGTGTGCCTCTCTCTTATCTCTTTACTTTTCGTTATTTTGTTTATTCGCGCTTACTTTGATTAATTAATTAGTTGATTTTAATTCATAAGATCAAATAATTAATTACATATCTTTTAAATTGAAAAAAGTGGGGCTAGTTTTTAATACTCAATTCACCCCCCCCCCCCTCTTTCGTATTCGATCAATAGACTCTACAAGTTCCTAACTCAATTTCTAGCTATTAACTCTCGTGTATATATATCAAATATATGTAATGGACTAATCAATTGTATCATATACAAATAATTAGTTACTATTTGGG
Source organism: Heliosperma pusillum (assembly GCA_022085475.1). NCBI lineage: Eukaryota > Viridiplantae > Streptophyta > Magnoliopsida > Caryophyllales > Caryophyllaceae > Heliosperma > Heliosperma pusillum. The sequence goes on from JAIUZE010070364.1 coordinate 18,021, forward strand.
TTTCATCCTATAGGTGTGACCGAAAGGGATCAGTTGATCACCGCCGTCATACAACAATAACGTCAAACTCTAGTCAGCCAACCGTTATTGATTTACGTTAATCAACTGACTAATCATATATATATACATAGTCAATAAATATCTCAATTATATTCCTTAATGAGATTTATTATGTGGCGCACTATTGTGGAGGACACCTACTCCAACAATCTCCCACTTGTCCGACACAAGTGTGCGTCACAATTTCTCTTGTCTCTTTATCACATCTCCCACTCAACGCAAGGTGTCTTTCAGGTCGCACTTGCAATTAATTATATCTAGAGTGGTTTTCTCGATATGGAGAGTAACTGTCTGGCCGGAAAATCTACCATAGATCTCTTTCCGAGCGTGGCCACGCATTTACAGTAACTACTTCTCGAGTGGCCTAAAGATGTTTGTACCCAACGTGGGTGGACAATTCCTGTTGACTCATCTACTCTGTATGATGCATATCACCATGACCCAGAAGATGTCCATCGGCCTTCTTTTACGGTACGACCTAGAACATCAACTAAACCAATCGGAAACTGCACCGACTCAGATAGACGGTCGCCAGTCAAAAGAGTCGACTCATTGGAATAAGATAGAAGTCCCTGCCACGACCAGGCATCAATTAATTGATTTAAGAGTCTCTACAAAGGTCACTGTCCGACAGAGTGTCATACAGTCTGTCTATGTAATCGACCAGTCATCTCTATGACCCCATGGTACTGAACCAACCATCGATCGACTTACAATCTAGTCATTTCGAGACGTGACCTCATTGAGTGACTAGGGACAAAATACTAAGTTCGTCATATTCATTTGAATAGGGTCCAACATTGTCTTATAATCTATTCGGATAAACAAAGTATTACATTTAGTCAAACTAAATAAAAGAGTTTTTAATAAAACTCGAACAATGAATGCAATTATTATATATGAAATAATTAATACAACATTCAATTATTACATATTACATAATCTAAAGGAATTCTGGTACTCGTCTCAATCCCATTGTGACGACATGAGCATCATGCTTACCCTTTGATAAAGGCTTGGTTAAAGGATCAGCAATGTTGTCATCTGTCCCAACCTTACAAATGTCAATTTCCTTTCTGTCCACGTAATCTCTAATTACATGATATTTTCTAAATACATGTCTAGACTTATTACTAGACTTGGGCTCTTTAGCTTGAAAGATAGCCCCACTGTTATCACAATAAATCGTGATAGGATATTTGGCAATAGGGATTACTGCTAGTCCTTCCAAAAATTGTCGAATCCACACAACTTCCTTTACAGCTTCAGACGCTGCAAGGTACTCTGCTTCTGTTGTAGAATCCGCTGTAACGCTTTGTTTGAAACTCTTCCAGCAAACAGCTCCTTCATTCATCATATAAACATAGCCGGATTTGGATTTCATATCATCCCTATTTGTTTGGAAACTAGCATCTGTGTAACCTTTTACACGTAACTCAGTCTCGCCTCCAAACACTAAGAACGAATCCTTGGTCCTTCTCAAGTACTTAAGGATGTTCTTTTCGGCTATCCAGCGACTCTCACCTGGATTTTCTTGGTAACGACATGTCATGCGCAAAGCATATGCAACATTGGGACGAGTGCACATCATAGCATACATGATTGATCCAATATCGGATGCGTAAGGAATCAATTTCATGCGTTCAATCTCCTCGGGTTTGGTAGGACACTCTGATTTGCTCAAAGTGATCCCACTACCCATAGGAAGAAAGCCTCTCTTAGAGTCTTTCATGTTGAACCGATCAAGAATTTTATCAATGTAAGTTTCTTGACTTAATACTAATATCTTTTTAGATCTATCCTTATAGATCCGGATACCTAAGATGCGTTGGGCCTCTCCGAAGTCTTTCATTTGGAAATGAATCCCTAGCCACTCCTTCACAGAAGTGAGCATTGTAATATCATTCTCAATGAGTAGTATGTCATCTACATACAAGACTAGAAAAGTTACTTTACTCCCACTAAACTTCATGTATAAACATGGTTCCTCGACACTTCGAGTGAAACCATTTTGTTTAATTACATGATCGAAACGATGATTCCAACTCCTGGATGCTTGCTTAAGACCATAGATGGATCTCTTAAGTTTGCATACCTTCTTAGGGTTTGATGGATCCACAAAACCTTCAGGTTGTGTCATGTACACTTCCTCTTCTAGAATCCCATTCAAGAAGGCGGTTTTGACATCCATTTGCCAAATCTCATAATTATGAAATGCGGCAACCGCTAAGATAATCCTTATGGATCGAAGCATGGCGACTGGGGCGAAGGTTTTGTCATAGTGAAGACCATGAACTTGGGTGAAACCTTTAGCCACCAATCTAGCTTTGTAAACATCATTATGTTTATCTATGCCACTTTTGATCTTATAGATCCACTTACACTGAAGAGGTCTTACCTCCTTAGGTAAATCAACCAAGTCCCATACTTGATTGTCGTACATAGAATCCATTTCGGATCGCATGGCTCCTAGCCATAGCTTTGAGTCGGGACTAGAAATGGCTGCTTTTTAGGTAGTAGATTCGTTACTTTCAAAACGTAACACATTATTGTCACAACCTTCCTCTATAATACCAAGGTATCTATCAGGTTGATGACTAATTCTACTTGACCTCCTAGGTTCCGAAGGAATAATGACCGTGTTGTTGGAGTAGGTGTCCTCCACAATAGTGCGTCACATGATAAATCTTATTAAGGAATATAATTGGGATATTTATTAACTATATATATGATTAGTCAGTTGATTAACGTAAATCAATAACGGTTGGCTGACTAGAGTTTGACGTTATTGTCGTATGACGGCGGGTGATCAACTGATCCCTTTCGGTCACACCTAAAGGATGAAATCCAAAAAGTAACTAATTATTTGTATACGATACAGTTAATTAGTACATTACATATATTCGATATTTACGAGAGTTAATTGTTATAAATGAGTTAAGAACTCAAATTCGATTAAGCTTATTTTTCAATTATGCGATAATTGACTAATAAATTTATATCTTATTTTAATACGATTAAATAAGATTTAACTTAGTAATTAATCGTTAAATTACTAAATTAGTTGAGGTTTTGAGATAGAGGTAATTAGTTAATTATATTTACAAAGAGTTGTAAAATAAATTAACTAAGCATTGTGGGACCCATTATATATTGATATAATGGTAAAATATTACTTAAAATGTTAAGTACATATTATTTATTTAATTGAGTCATATAATTGTTATATGATCAAATTAACACTTAATTATACAAGATAATTAAGCATATGATCAATAAGTATTTGTGAGACAAATATCAAAAATCAAAATGGACCAAACTAGGCCATAATGGCCGGTTATGTTGTTAGTTACATGGTGATGTTTGTTGTTCTTATTTACACTCACAAGTCACCAAGTGAAAGTGACATATCAAGTAGAATATAATCATCACTTATACTACAACACTCCACCCTAATGCATGTGATTAAAATAAGCAAAATGAGAGCCTTGTGAAGCTCATTTGGACCGGCCATATTGTCTTTATAAGGGCAATATGGTTGTTCATTTATTTGTTCAATTCATGCTTGTTTTTCATACTTCTCTCAAAAACTCATCTTCTCTCTAAAAACTCTCAAATACTAATATTTACTAAGTATTACTAGTGTAGTAATATATTCTAATATTAGTAGTATAATATCTATCTTAATATCTAGTTAATAATAAGAGTAGATTATTTGGGTTCATCTTGGTGCAACTTAGAGGAGATCTTCTAGTTTGGAGATTACTTATGTTCATCCATATTACTAGCTCAAGAACAACAAGAAAGAGTTCTTGTTGTGCCCTTATATTTTCCATATCAATGTGAGGAAATTTCTTCTCTTATATAAATGTATTTATATTTGCATGCATGTTACATAGATCATTAAATACGAAATTAACAAGTAATTTAGAAACTAATTAGAGGAGTCTAATAAAGTTCTATGGATTTTCATGTGATATCAGAGCTAGCTTGTAGCATGCATGTTTATTTTGGGCATTTTTATTAAAGTTATAAGATAACTAATAAATCAAAAATTTTGAGTTAAAATACGATTCTGACAAAACATTTTGGTGCATGTATACCTACTGACCTCAAAATGTTTTTGGTCAAATTTCGTGATTTTAGGGATTAATTTGCTATTTATTTTGATTTTTTGCGTTTAAACCGAGTTAACATGTATTTTATGAGTTAAAAGTTAACTAAAATTAGTTTCATGTTGATTCTGGCCATGAATTTTTAATATGATCTCACATGCATGTTTTACATATTGTATGTAAAATTTCGTGACTTTTACTTATGTATTGCATGTTCATTGATTTTTATACGATAAAAGTCGATAATATGAGATTATAATGTTCATAAAATCGAAACGTCCATTTCTGGTCTTGAAAATTTTTGGTACATTTTAAATTCTGATTTTGATACTCTTGGTGAAATTTCATAATTTTTTTCACTGTTTTCCTATATCTAATGTTTTTATTTGATAAAACCATTAAATACAAAGCTATTTGTTCATAAAATTAATTTAACTTTTTTGAGAAAATGTTTTTTATTTTTATAGTTCCTGGAACTGTTCCAGAATGTACAAAATTTTTGGTTTCAAATTTTATGATGTTTATATTTTATTTTGGTTTTATTTCATAATTGTTATGATTAAACCGTAATATTTAGAAAATGAAATCAAATCGATCTAATTAATGACCAACAAAATTAGTAGTGACTAATTTTGAGTTCTAAATCAGTTTAGTTAATTATTTTGAATTTAAATGAGATTTAAAAGTTGATGATGATTTTTAATGGTTAAAAATCAATAAATCCCGGAAGAAATCGAGCTACAATGAGCATGAATTGAACTTAGGACGATTTTGGCATGACTTTTGCAGCAATTTATTTTATTTATGTTTGAATGAATGAATGTCATTTATTTAATAATTTATGCAAAGTTTGTACCTAGTATGGCCTAGTTATTTTTATCGTTATTACCCGTAATGTAAGGGAATAACGGTTTGGTTGTAATTTTATTGCGATCTCGTATCGCCGGTTTGTATAATTAATAATTTTATTTTATAGTATAAATGTATAATAGGAATTTGTATATTTGTATATTTGTAATTATTTTATGAAGACCGGTGACTCCCTCAAGACGGTGCCATTTTGGAAGGTGTTCCAAGTGAAGAGGCAAGGGACCAAGGAGTTGGTTTTCGAATTTGTAACTATCTAGTTAATTTTGATTAGCTAGGTGGCCATACTAGGATTTTATTGTTGCTTGGTTGCTTTCTTTATTTCCGCTCATGCCAAAATCGTCACACATGCATTTCATTTACCGTTATTGTCAATTTAACGTTATTCACAATTCACCAACTTAGTTCACTTATAGGGAATTAATAACTAAATTGACACGATCTCTCACATGTTTTAAAAAAAAAATTGAGATTGGCCTTACCAATTATTAACACCTATGAATCCCGTGTTCATTAAGGCTACCACGCTCGTGGGTCCCTTTTTACCTCGGGTAAGTAGGGTGATACGATCACAAGCTAAAATTGGATTGGACTCAACGAGATAAGCGTTATCTTGGGACTAGGAGATGGATTTAGTTGAAATCCGTCAACCAAGAGTTCTAAGGGTAGAATTAGTCAAGTCATGACTTACCATTTCTAGATAAAAGTAGCATGCGATGACTATTTTTATTTAAAGATGGGTCTTGGAATCATTTATATAATTTAGTGAGGGGTCATTATATGAATGCTAAACTTGTTAAAATGTTTTTCAAGTAAGTTAACAATGAATGTTTATATATTTCTTTTTGTTGTAGTTACCATATTCGCATAATGTCGACATCATCAAACGTTGCAACCTTGGGTAAGGACTCATGGTTGAGGTCCGTCATGGACAAGTGTGTCCTAAAGGATGACGGAAGTAACTTCGTTGAATGGGAGTCAACGATCAAGAGCGCCGCGTTATATGATAACGTGCTTCGCTACTTGGTCGAAGAGCCCCCCACCGAACCTGCGCCAAGATCGTCCGCGGTGGTTCAGGCCGAATATGACCTTTATTTGAAGGTTGCTAATGACGTCAAGAATGTCTTGATTTGGTCAATTTCACCCAAACTCAAACTCCAATTGATTTCTCTCAATGCATATGCGATATTCACGAGGATCACTTCGATGTTTTCGCAAGCCCCTCAAATTCTCCAATATGAGGCGGTTACGAAATTCTTTGACACTAAGCTTCAAAGGGGCAAAAAAGTTGGCCCACACGTGCTCAAAATGGTTGAGCACGCGGACACCTTAGAGCGTCTAGGGTGCAAAATTCCGAAGAATTTGGTGGTGGGTAAGATCCTTCATTCACTCTCACCTAAGTTCACCCAATTTAGGGTGAACTATAACATGAATGGCATGGACAAGAGTTTCCATAAACTCCATGCACTCCTCACCCAAGCGGAGATGGACATGGAGGCTAGTGGGAGTGAACCCAAGGATGTTCTTTCCATGAAAATGAAGAACATGAACCTTGGGGTAAGGAAGGACAAGGGAAAGGGTAAGACTCTTTTCAAGAAATCCGGCAAGGGAAAGGGCAAGGTCTTTACAAGTTCAAGCCCAAGGTCCACAAACTCGCGAATGCCGATTGCTATTTATGTAATGGCAAGGGCATTGGAAACGCAATTGCCCAAGTAATTGACGACCAGAAAACGGTTGTTTTACAACGTCAGGTAAATTCTTTTCATCCCTCTATCTGATAGATATTAACTTGCTAGTACTCTCTGGGTATTTTGAATACCGTTGTTTGTTCTCAACCTTGGTAATCATTACAGGGGCTGAGGGACGTGCAGGCACTCGCCAATGGTGACGTGGACCTACCATGGGAAATGGAGCTAAGGTAGCCGCAGTTTCCGTGGGCACCTACGTTCTTCTTTTGCCTATGGTTTAGAGTTGTATTTAAATAATTGCTATTATGTACCAACTCTTACCAAGAACATTATCTCCATTTCCGTGTTAGACATGGAAGGATTTTCATTTTGCATTAAGAACAATTGTTGTACTTTTTCACTTAATGAAATGGTTTATGGCGAGGCCATTTCTATTGGAGGTATTTATGTTTTAGATATTGCAAAAGAGGTCTATCATGTAGAAAACAAGACGCTCAAAACAGGTGAACCTAATCAATCATACCTTTGGCATTGTCGTTTAGGGCACATAAACGAACGACGCATAAAGAGACTTGTTTCATCTAAAGTACTCAAACCATTCGATTACGAATCTTATGGCGTATGCGAATCTTGTCTTCTAGGCAAGATGACTCGTGCTCCTTTTACGGGAAAAGGGACACGAGCAAGTGAAGTATTAGGACTTATACATACGGATGTATGCGGTCCAATGACTATCCGAGCTAGAGGTGGTTATCACTACTTCATTACTTTTACCGACGACTTGAGTAGATATGGATATGTCTACTTGATGAGGCATAAAAGTGATGCTTTTGAAAAATTCAAAGAATTTCAAAATGAAGTAGAAAACCAATTGAATAAAAAGATTAAAACCCTACGATCCGATCGTGGTGGTGAATACTTGAACAATGAATTTGATTCACACCTAAAAGATTGTGGTATAGTATCACAATGGACTCCTCCTGGAACACCTCAATTAAATGGTGTGTCCGAAAGGAGAAATCGAACTTTATTAGATATGGTTCGATCTATGATGAGTCTAACAGAGCTTCCTGATTACTTTTGGGGTTTTGCTATCTTATCTGCAATATTTTCACTAAATCGAAGCCCGACTAAAGCGGCAAACAAGACTCCATATGAGATATGGACATGAAAAGTTCCTTATTTGTCGTTTATGAGAATTTGGGGATGCGAGGCTTTTGTTAAGAATAAGTCTGACGATAAACTCGCACCCAAATCTGACAAATGTCTTTTTGTAGGATATCAAAAGGAATCACGTGCTTATTACTTCTACAATAAACACGAGGACAAAGTGTTTGTGTCTCGTGATGCAGTCTTTTTAGAAAATGATTTTATTTCTAAAAGACAGAGTGGGAGAAAATTTGAACTTGATGAAGTCCAAGAGCCACAAACCGAAAAGGACGACGAGGAAAACGTTCCCTCTTCGTCTGGTACGGTCATTATTCCTTCGGAACCTAGGAGGTAAGCAGGAATTATCATCAACCTGATAGATACCCTTGGTATTAAGAGGAAGGTGATGACATAATGTGTTACTTTTTGAAAGTAACGAACCTACTACATACAAAGCAGCCATTTCTAGTCCCGACTCAAAGCTATGGCTAGGAGCCATGCAATCCGAAATGGATTCTATGTACGACAATCAAGTATGGGACTTGGTTGATTTACCTAAGGAGGTACGACCTTTTCAGTGTAAGTGGATCTATAAGCTCAAAAGTGGCATAGACAAACATAATGATGTTTATAAAGCTAGATTGGTGGCAAAAGGTTTCACCCAAGTTCATGGTCTTCACTATGACGAAACCTTCGCCCCAGTCGCCATGCTTCGATACATAAGGATTATCTTAGCGGTTGCCGCATTTCATAATTATGAGATTTGGCAAATGGATGTCAAAACCGCCTTCTTGAATGGGATTCTAGAAGAGGAAGTGTACATGACACAACCTGAAGGTTTTGTGGATCCATCAAACCCTAAGAAGGTATGCAAACTTAAGAGATCCAACTATGGTCTTAAGCAAGCATCCAGGAGTTGGAATCATCATTTCGATCATGTAATTAAACAAAATTGTTTCACTCGAAGTGTCGAGGAACCGTGTTTATACATGAAGTTTAGTGGGAGTAAAGTAACTTTTCTAGTCTTGTATGTAGATGACATACTACTCATTGGGAATGATATTCCAATGCTCACTTCTGTAAAGGATAGGCTAGGAATACATTTCCAAATGAAAGACTTAGGAGAGGCCCAGCGCATCTTAGGTATCTGGATCTATAGGGATAGATCTAAAAGGATACTAGCATTAAGTCAAGAGACTTATATTGATAAGATTCTTGATCGGTTCAACATGAAAGACTCTAAGAGAGGCTTTATTCCTATGGGAAGTGGGATCACTTTGAGCAAGTCAGAGTACCCTACGAAACCCGAGGAGATTGAACGCATGAAATTGATCCCTTACGCATCAGCTGTTGGATCAATCATGTATGCTATGATGTGCACTCGTCCCGACGTTGCATATGCTCAGAGCATGACAAGTCGTTACCAAGCAAATCCAAGTGAGAGTCACTGGATAGCCGTAAAGAACATCCTTAAGTACTTAAGAAGGACTAAGGATTCGTTCTTAGTGTTTGGAGGCGAGACTGAGTTACGTGTAAAGGGTTACACAGATGCCAGTTTCCAAACAGAAAGGGATGATATGAAATCCCAATCCGGCTACGTTTATATGATGAATGGAGGAGCTGTTTGCTGGAAGAGTTTCAAGCAAAAGCGTTACAGCGGATTCTACAAAGAAGCAGACAGAGTACCTTGCGCATCTGAAGCTGCCACAGGAGCAACTGGGTGGATCGGGCAATTTTGGAAGGACTTAACAGTAGTCCCTACTGCCACAGATCCTATCACAATTTATTGGATAACAGTGGGGCTATTTTTCAGGCCAAAGAGCCAAGTCTAGTAACAAGTCTAGACATTGTACTTTGAGAGGAAAATATCATGTAATTAGAGATTTACGGGGACAAGAATGCAATGACATTTGAAGGTGGGAAGATGACAACTTGGCTGATCATTTAACCAAGCTTTCTCAAAGGCTAAGCCAGGATGGTCATGCGTCACAATGGGATTGAGACGTTGTGTGTGCACAGAATTCCTTTAGATTATGTAATATGTAATAATTGAATGTTGTATTAATTATTTCATATATGATAATTGCATTCATTATTCGAGTTTTATTTTAAACTCTTTTATTTAGTTTGACTAAATTTAATACTTTGTTTATCCGAATAGATGGTTGAACCCTATTCAAGTGAATAGGACGAACTTAGTATTTTGTCCCTAGTCACTCAATGAGGTGACGTCTCGAAATGACTAGATTGTAAGTCGATCGATGGTTGGTTCAGCACCATGGGGTCATGGAGATGACTGGTCGTTTACATAGACAGACTGTATGACACTCTGTCGGACAGTGACATTGTAGAGACCCTTAAATCAATTATTTGATGCCTGGTCGTGGCAGGGTCTTCTATCTTATTCCTATAAGTCGATTCTTTTGACTGGCGACCGTCTATCTGAGTCGGTGCAGTTTCCGATTGGTTTTGGTTGATGTTCTAGGTCGTGCCGTAAAAGGAGGCCGATGGACTTCTTCTGGATCATGGTGATCTGCATCATACAGAGTAGATGGATCAACAGGAATTGTCCACCCACGTTGGGTAAAAACATCTTTAGGCCACTCGAGGAGAAGTTACTGTAAATGCGTGGCCACGCTCGGAAAGAGATCTATGGTAGATTTTCCGGTCAGACAGTTACTCTCCCTATCGAGAAAACCACTCTAGATATTGTCAATCGCAAGTGCGACCTGAAAGACACCTTGCGTTGAGTGGGAGATGTGATAAAGAGACAAGAGAATAGGTGACGCAAACTTGTGTCAGACAATGGGAGATTGTTGGAGTAGGTGTCCTCCACAATAGTGCGCCACATAATAAATCTTATTATGGAATATAATTGGGATATTTATTGACTATATATATGATTAGTCAGTTGATTAACGTAAATCAATAACGGTTGGCTGACTAGAGTTTGACGTTATTGTCGTTTGACGGCGGTGATCAACTGATCCCTTTCGGTCACACCTAAAGGATGAAATCCAAATAGTAACTAATTATTTGTATACGATACAGTTAATTAGTACATTACATATATTCGATATGTACGAGAGTTAATTGTTAGAAATTGAGTTAAGAACTCAAATTCGATTAAACTTATTTTTCAATTATGCGATAATTGACTAATAAATTTATATCTTATTTTAATACGATTAAATAAGATTTAACTTAGTAATTAATCGTTAAATTACTAAATTAGTTGAGGTTTTGAGATAGAGGTAATTAGTTAATTATATTTACAAGGAGTTCTAAAATAAATTAACCAAGCATTGTGGGACCCATTATATATTGATATAATGGTAAAATATTACTTAAAATGTTAAGTACATATTATTTATTTAATTGAGTCATATAATTGTTATATGATCAAATTAACACTTAATTATACAAGATAATTAACCATATGATCAATAAGTATTTGTGAGACAAATATCAAAAATCAATATGGATCAAACTAGGCCATAATGGCCGGTTATATTGTAGTTACAAAGGTGATGATTGTTGTTCTTGTTTACACTCTTTAGTTACTAATTGAAAGTGACATAACAAGTAGGATACAATCATCACTTATACTACAACACTCCACTCTAATGCATGTGATCAAATTAAACAAAATATGAGTCCTTTTTGGACAAAGTGGTCCGGCCAAAATGGCCTTATAATGAGCAAATGTTGTTCATTTTTCTACTACTTCATTTTGTGCAATTTTCACACTTCTCTCTAAAATTCTTCCTCTCACTAAAAACTCTCATATACTAATATTTCTTAAGTATTACTAGTGTAGTAATATAGTCTAATATTAGTAGTATATCATCTATCTTATTATCTAGTTAATAATAAGGGTAGATTATTTGGTGTCATCTTGGTGCAACTTGAAGGAGGTCTTCTAGTTTGGAGATTTCTTGTTCATCCATATTATTAGCTCAAGAACAACAAGAAGGTGTTCTTGTTGTGCCCATATTATTTCCATATCAATGTGAGGAAATTTCTTCTTTTATATAAATGTCTTTATATTTGCATGCATGTTACATAGATCATTAAATACTAAATTAACAAGTAATTTAGCAACTAATTAGAAGAGTCTAATTAAGGTCTATGGACTTTCACCATGGTGGGGGTGGCTGGGATGCCCTGGTGTACCTCCTTGGTGCTTGGCTTGCTGACTTGTCTGATGAGCCCTGACAGGCATTGTTCCTGGCTTGTGTGTGAAATGTGGACTGACTTGGACCGTGGCATGACTTGGTGAACCCTGGGATGTCTTCTTCATTGTCTTGGCTTGGTTTGGCTTGAATTTGGCTTGACATGGCCTGATGTTTGGTCCTTGTGGTTCGAGCTTCAATCTGAGGGGGTCTTGTGGTCAGGCTTGTCTGGCTTGTGGCTTGATCATCAAGACCCCTTGGGTGAGCTCCTGCTGCAGCCTCCCCAGGTTGAAAAGGGCTTGACCTCAAGCCCGTGTCTTCCTCTCTCTCAGAGTCTTCATAGAAGGGACTAAGGTCTCCAACATTAAATGTTCCATGAACTGCATATTCTCCTGGCAGATCAATTCTGTAGGCATTGGGGCCTATTTTCTCTTTGACTTGAAAAGGACCATCTGCTCTTGGCTCTAGCTTGTTCTTTCTTCTGGAGGGGAACCTCTCTTTCCTTAGATTGATCCATACTAAGTCTCCTGGTGCAAAGTCTTTCTTGATCTTAGGAACCTTGGCATTCTTCTTGTATAGATCATTGGTTCTCTCAATTTGTTTTCTGATTGACTCATGGAGTTTTAGCATTTGTTCCACCCTCTTCTTGGCATCATAATGGATCTTTGACCTGCACACATTAGACAAATTCAAAGGCATTAAGGGGTTAGTACCATAGACCATTTCAAAGGGGGAGTGGCCTGTGGCTGATGATGGAGCTCTATTAAAGGAGAACTCTGCTAGAGCCAGCTTTAAATCCCAATCCTTGAGAGATTTTCTGACTATACACCTCAAGATCCTTCCCAAAGTCTTGTTGGTCACCTCAGTTTGTCCATCTGTTTGAGGATGATAGGAGGTACTAAACAACAACCTGGTATTAAGCAGCTTCCATAATGTTCTCCAGAAATGGCTCATAAACTTTGTGTCCCTGTCAGACACAATAGTCCTTGGAACACCATGCAATCTCACCACCTCATCAAGATATAGCTCTGTCACACTCACAACATCCTCAGTCTTCTTACAGGCAATGAAATGTGCCATCTTACTGAACCTATCCACTACCACCATAATAGAATCCTTGCCTCTTGCTGTTCTAGGCAATGCCACTATGAAATCCATACTCACATCTTCCCAAGGCCTACAGGGGACTGGTAGGGGAGTGTAAGACCCTGCCTGGAATGAACTCTTGGCCTTTTGACAGACTCCACACTTCCTGAGCACTATATGGACCTCTCCCATCATCTTAGGCCAGTAGAAGTGATCCTGCAGTATATCCACAGTCTTCTGAACCCCAAAGTGTCCTCCAAGGCAACTTCCATGCACTTCCTTGATCAATAGACTCCTATAAGAACCTCTGGGAACACACAGCTTGTTTCCTTTAAATAGGAATCCATTTTGTAGAGTGTAGGGTGAATCAATAGTCCTGGTTCCCTCTTTTTGTGCTAGCCAATCTTCTGCAAAGTCTGGATCCTCCTGATACATGTCTTTCATGAACTCAAACCCAAGAACCCTTTGTTCCATGGTTGATAGCAGGGTGTACCTTCTAGACAATGCATCAGCTACAACATTTTGTTTCCCTTCTTTGTATTTGCTAGAAAAGGTAAATGATTGGAGAAACTCCACCCATTTAGCATGTCTGTGACTGAGTTAATGCTGGCCTCCTATGTACTTCAATGCTTCATGATCAGAGTGTAGGACAAAAGGCTTGGACTTCAGGTAATGACTCCAATGCCTTAGAGCCCTGACAAGAGCATAAAACTCCTTATCATAAGTAGAATAGCTCAGCTTGGCACCATTTAACTTTTCACTGAAATAGGCTACAGGCTTCTTCTCTTGGATGAGGACAGCTCCAATTCCCACTCCACTTGCATCGCATTCAACCTCAAATAGGCAATTAAAATCTGGCAACCTGAGGATAGGTGCACTGCACAAGAGTTTCTTTATGTATTTGAAAGCCTGCAAGGCATTCTCAGTCCAAGTGAACTCTCCTTTCTTCATACATTTAGTGAGGGGTGCTGCAATGGTGCTGAAGTTCTTAATGAACCTCCTGTAGAAAGATGCTAAGCCATGAAACCCTCTTACTTCTGTGATGTTCCTAGGAACAGGCCAAGACTGAACATCAATGATCTTGTCCTGATCCACTGAAATGCCTCTACCAGACACCACATATCCTAGAAACTTAATTTCCTCAGTCATAAAGGTGCACTTCTCAAGCTTCCCAAAGAGTTTACTCTCCTTAAGTATCTTAAACACAGCCTCAAGATGCCCCAAATAATCATCCTTGCTCTTGTTGTAGATGAGAATATCATCAAAGTATACTACCACAAATCTCCCTAGGCAAGGCCTAAGCACCTCTGTCATCAATCTCATAAAGGTACTTGGGCCATTTGACAGACCAAAGGGCATGACAAGCCACTCATAGAGGCCATGCTTTGGTTTGAAGGCTGTCTTCCACTCATCTCCTTCCCTGAGCCTCACTTGATGGTAGCCTTGCCTCAAATCAATCTTAGAAAAGAACCTTGATCCACTCAGCTCATCCAACATGTCATCAAGCCTAGGTATAGGGAACCTGTACTTGACTGTGATGTTATTGATAGCCCTGCTATCTATGCACATCCTCCAAGTTCCATCCTTCTTAGGAACCAATAATGCAGGCACAGCACATGGACTTAAGGACTCCCTTACAAACCCTTTACTCATCAACTCTTCAATCTGTTTCTGCAGCTCTTGTGTAGCCTTAGGATCACATCTGTATGCTGGTCTATTAGGTAGTACAGACCCTGGCACAAGGTCTATCTGATGTTCAATTCCTCTCACAGGGGGTAAGCCATCAGGAAGTTCCTCTGGGAACACTTCCTTGAATTGATCAATGAGGGGCTTAACTTCTGCAGGAACTACTTTAGACTCCCCTTCCTGAACCTCCTTTGACAGCAGCATCAACACAGGTTGTTCCTCACTAAACTCTTTGACCATTGCTGATTCAGATAGGAACAAGACTCCACTAAAGTCTTCAGCCATACTGGGACTCCCATAACTCTTCTGATTAGGTGGCAAAGGGGCTAATGTCACCTTCCTGCTCCCATGTTTGAAGGAATAGGTGTTGCTCCTTCCTTGGTGTATGGAGCTCTTATCAAACTCCCATGGCCTTCCCAATAATAAGTGACAGGCATCCATTGGAACCACATCACACAGTACTTCATCCTTGTATACATTTCCAATGGAGAATGGAACCATACATTGCTTGTCCACCTTAACCTCTGCTCCCTTACTCAGCCATCTCAACTTATAGGGATGAGGGTGTTCCTGAGTACTTAGCTTCAGCTTGTCAACCATAGTGACAGAGGCCACACTGGTACAGCTACCTCCATCTATGAAAAGGTTACAAACCTTCCCTTGTATGGTACATCTACTCCTGAAAATGAGGGACTTTGATCCTCATCCAAAGGTACCTGTTGTGAATGCATTACCCTCCATAGAGCCAGACTGTGGCCTGTATCATGGAGCGCCACTATTGCCTCCTGACTAGGCTCTTCCTCCTCACTCACCACTTCTTCAACCTCAGGCTCATCCTTCTCATACTCAAATAGACCTTCTTTTTCCCAAGTCTCAACCTCCATTATAGTTAAAGTCTTCTTAGAAGGGCAATCCTTCCTGAAATGTCCATAACCCTGACATTGGAAGCACCTAATTCTGTTCTCAGTCAATGAAGTGCTTGGTTTCTGACCCATGATGCCCTTTCCCTTGTCTAAGGTAGGTGGGGGTGCTTTCTTGGGGGTATCAATGGTCCTCACCCCACTGTAAGGTCTGGTTTGAAAAGGCCTAACAGGTTTTGGTGTGACAGGCTTAGCCTTTCCTATCTTTTCAACTCTTAGAGACAAGTTAACAACATCATCAAATGTCCACAGAGGTTGCATCCTAACCTTGTTAGCAATGCTCTTATCTAGACCCTCTAAGTACCTAGCAATCCTTTGCTCAGGTTTCTCATTTATATCGCACTGCAAAGTGAGCTGTTCAAACTCTCTCAAATAGGATTCAACATATTTATCTCCTTGTTTCAAGTTAGACAACTTAATGAACAGATCCTGGGTGTAATCCTTAGCAACAAACTTATCTAACAGTTTCTTTTTCAGTTTAGTCCAAGACTTGATGGGTTCTTTCCCTTCCCTAGCCCTTAACCCTTTCATGGTTTCATACCAAAGAGAAGCATACCCTTTCAGTTTAAGGATGGCTACTTTAAAAGACTTAGAATCATTATATCCTTTATACTCAAATATTCTTTCTACTTCTCTTAACCATTCTAACAAATCATCAGGATTAAGACTACAAGAAAACTCAGGGATGTCTACCTTAAGATGTTTGTCTGTGTGCTTGTGGATGGAAGCCCTGCTCGTTGACGAGTCATCTGAATCTGGATACTCTTCATCATCAGGTGGCCTTCCTCTGCCTCCTCCTTGGCCTCTTCCACGTCCTCTGCCTCTTCCTCCTATGGCAACATTGCCATCAAGAGCCTCATTCATAGCCCTTGTGAGTTGTGTGACAGTTCTGGCTATGCCTTCCACCATAGTCTCTAAGTTGGTGATTCTCTCTTCACTCATTGGGTTGTTTTTTGTGTTTTTAAATGTAGTTAGGGAAAATGAGCTCATTAAGACTCTCAACCAAAGCTCTGATAACCAATTTGCACTGTAAACTACTAAGGCTTGCAGGAAATGATTACTATTTTTTACTAAAATTGAAAACAAAAACACACAGAAATGGAGGCTGTTTTAGAGAGAGGGATTTGTATTAAACTGAAACTCAAAGATATGACTTAGAGAACTTCCCCTACAGCATGGCACAAGAGAAAGGACTAAAAGACTGGATTTGAGACAGGTTTAGAGTATTACAGCAATGCACAAACACCCTAGACTTAGACTCAACAGCTGCGCAAGCTAGTAACAGCAAGGCACAGACTTAACTTGACTCACAAAGCAAGACACTGATCAGACACCTTGAAGGTGTATCAGGCTTGGCTCAAACTACAGCACTTAGCACAAGTTTGAAAGATTTGAGAGGTTTCTCAAGGTTAATTCATTCATAAAATCTGCCTAGAACATTACATAAGAACCTCCTTATATAGGGAGGTTGATACAATGTGAGCCCTTGGATGTAAAGTCCATCCAAGGGTTAGTTTTGGACTTGAACTACTACAACAAATAGCTAATTAAGGGCCTCACAAGAGGAGGAGTTTAACAACTAGATAGTACAGACAGAAAGACACAAAACAGATTGATGCAAAAAGTGATAAAGCAAGTTTTGGAGTTTTCCTGAAATGGGAAACTGTTGTTCTTGTTGTCTTGCTGCTTGCTCTGGGTGTTTTGCTGCTCCTTGGGACTCTTCAACTCTTATTTGAACTTAGATAAACCTGCCTTAGATGAGGATACGTTGACTTAGACAAAAGGAACCCACAGCTGGACTTGAACTTACCCTGCCATGAGGTTCACTGGACCCTGGTTTGGACTACTTGTAACTTAAGATTTTGCTAGATTTCTAAGGGGACACTCCTGGACAAACTTGTTGATTAATGCGTTGGCTTGATGGTAGGCCATGGTGGGGGTGGCTGGGATGCCCTGGTGTACCTCCTTGGTGCTTGGCTTGCTGACTGGTCTGATGAGCCCTGACAGTCATTGTTCCTGGCTTGTATGTGAAATGTGGACTGACTTAGACCCTGGCATGACTTGGTGAACCCTGGGATGTCTTCTTCATTGTCTTGGCTTGGTTTGGCTTGAATTTGGCTTGACATGGCCTGATGTTTGGACCTTGTTGTTCGAGCTTCAATCTGAGGGGGTCTTGTGGTCAGGCTTGTCTGGCTTGTGGGTTGATCATCAAGGCCCCTTGGGTGAGCTCCTGCTGCAAAAGGTTGGACCATCATCATCGTCATCTATTAATTCATATGATTGGGGAGAATTAGACTCACATGGGGGCATGAAAAAGCATAAGGAAAATTGATTGGCTTACTTCTTTTAAACGAGGGTTCTTTGTTTTGCCCTTTGAGCATTTGAACTTGAGCCATGATTTCATTGAGTTGCTCTTGGATTCTCAACCGCCGGTGCGTTTCTTCCAGAGATTGGGATGCCATAGAGTTCAATAAAATCCAAAGTTCCTCTCTTCTCTTCTGATAAAGACTTCCACCACTCAATTCCATAGCAAGGCTACGACACTCAATGAGCATTCCATGAAGCACGACATGTCTCATATAGGTCTCATCAAGGGTATACCCAAGAGAGATAATATGGTTATAATATCTATAAAATCGGTCGAGGTATTCATGGAAAGGCTCATTCTCGCATTGTGGAGGTTGGAAATAGATAGTCATTGAGAGAAAATAAAGCAATCCCTTTGAAAGAAAATATTCCTATTAACTGAAAAGAGTCACTATACTACAAGGAAAAGGTGAGAAAAATCTCAAGGAACAAGTTTTCCTCGAGACAAAAGAAAACAAAGAAAAAAAAAAGAAAAAGACAAGGTAAAACTCTACTAATCACAAATAAACAAAACCGTGCTCCCCGGCAACGGCGCCAAAATTTGATAGGGTTGTCGCATACCCTAATCAAAGATAAATATCCCAAACTAGGCTACCAACAAATTAATGTAATTAGGGAAGTAAGGGGTCGATCTCGGGGAGACGGGAGATACTTGTGAATAGTTATGGTTAGAGCTCTATTTTGTACGATTGGCAAATGTTTGTCACTAATTATTAAATGCTATAATAAAAATGATAACAATATAATAAAGAAAAGGATCTAGGGATCGGGATTCACATGCTAATCAATTTAGAAGCAAAGTTGATTACGTGTGACAACCCTCGCGAATGCGGAAATAAAACATACAAGCATGTGATTAATATAGCGGAAAATACAGTGTTTTTAAAACTTTTCACATGCAATTCGAAAGGTAAGAGGAATGTCAATAATTACAAACTAAAATATAAAATACTACAAAGAGACGAAGTCTCTAAAAATGTTATCGAATATCAAAGTAATTAGCAACAGGCTAAAAATCGTCTAGAGGTGTTTCATCCAGGCCAACGCCCGCTAGCACACACCCAAACCAAAAATACCACAAGCAAAAAGCCATCCAATCAAGCAGCCTGTTCATCCATGAAAAACATGAACGCCACAGTCAGTGGGGAGTAACTCCGGGTTCTCCCAGCCATATCACATTAAACGTACATAAACGAAAATACAAAAGTAGAGGCATGCATATATAGATATACATGTGAATTACGAGAAGGATAAATAGGCAATTCAATATATAAAGATAAGAGCATATGAAATACAAATCCGTAACCATCATATTATAGAAAGACTCGGGAAAGACACCCTTAGGCAACTATACACTCACTAGGGCTTGCATCTCACCGTTAGTGGCATACACTTGATAAGATAGAACTCGACATATGAACTGTACGCATCAGATTAGAAATAGACTCGGGGAAGACACTCTTAGGCAACCATACACTCTCACTAGGGCTTGCATCTCACCTTTAGCGGGATAAGTTTGATAAGATTGAGACTCGACAAACAAACCATGCCAAGTCATCCAATGATCACAAATAATCAATCATATAATCATTCATTCAAACGTACAACATGTTGACGACCTCTCTCACGGTAAATGCCACGCACTAGCACCGTGTACATGAAATTATGATTAAAAGGCATCCACTGGATAAGACATATTCCCTGAACGCATACACGATTCAATTCATTTCGTATATGTGGACTAATTTCCTCCTGGTAGCACGACGATAATAATACGGTCCTAGTCTAAATCTGGCCAGACTCTCAGAATAAACCATTTTCCGATTCGACATGCGATGACATTTCGCATCCAAGACTCGGTCAATCATAGACGCCGAGTACCCCAAATTCGGTCGACATTCACGAAAGAGGCGGAAAAGAGCACAAGCCTCATAACAAGCGGTACGCTACATGCAAATGACACCACCTCGCAAGTATACAACATTTGACGGCCGGGTCGATGAACGCAAAGCATTCGCTTCCCAACAACGTCGTCATATGCCCACTAACACATGCAGTTAAGCAGTAAGGATACAGTCCTCGTTCCGACATTCCAGCCTTACGAACGTGGAGGTAGCCAAGGGAATGAGAGTACAAAGCACATAGAAAATTAGTGCTCAAACGGTAACATTTGTAAAACACTCAAAGGGGGACATATCAAAAACCGTCACCAACACGAGAATAGGGAATTATATAAATTTAACTATGATAAAAATGAATCAATACATGATACATAAGCATTAGACTAAGTGGAGGGTCCAACTAAAACAAGGGTCCACTTCAAACGGTCATAACTAGAGTTCTAGACATTCAAATGCATAAATTCCAAGTGGAGTTGATAGCTTATCCTCTTACAGTTCCAACGGTAGGTCACAAGCCGAAAACAAGCAAGTAACGAAGGAGATATGATCATTTTACGAAAAGGGGTCAGTGTAGTGAAACTGCAGTCGACTTTGGGAAAAACTGGCAGCATGAAACTCTGCCAACGCTAGGGAACGCTGCCGGCGTCCCACGACGCTGCCAGCGTCTATGGAGGCTGCCAGCATCCTGGTCTCAGGCACGCGATCCTTCAATCCGTCTTGTTATCAACATACAAACATCATCAGTTAGAGGACTAGGATGGTCCTATTTATTAACAAATACTAATATAGTGAAGAAAAATAACCCCTTTCAGATGTCGTCCTCAATTCTTTTTCCTAGCACAGTTACGTCTTTGAAATACTTTATGTTTTGGTATCTCAGGTGGTTTACATAAACGGGTCTTAAATTGTCCACAAACATTTCCATAAGAGCAGCTTCATCTTGACGTTCAACAAGTTGTGTGCTAGTCTGCCTCCACCTACTTAGGAAGTCGGTGAAACATTCTTTTTCATTTTCGGTAAGAACCTTTAGAGTACGCAAATTGACTTGAATCTCAAGATTCTCTGCGTATTGCTTGGCAAACTCAATTGCGGCATCATCCCAGGTTGCAATTTTCTTATGTTCAAGAGAATAGAACCATTGCTTAGGCGTGGTATCGAGAGATGAAGGAAAGATCCTTAGGAAAATCTCGGGTTTGATGACTTTGATAGACATATAATCTTTGAAGGCACGAATGTGATTAAAAGGGTTCTCGTGCCCCTAGAACATTGGGATGTCGGTCATGTTGAAGTTGGTTGGCAATCGAGTACTTACAACTTCATATTTGCGGTTATTTTCCCTGTAGATGTCGTCTCTCTTGAGATACATTAGTTGCTCCTCCATGTATTGGAGTTGCTTTTCAATTTCAGTAAGAACTGGCGGGGGATTGACTTCTGGTTGTCCCACAAAGGGTGGAAGGTTATCATGCACACTAGCATTAGGAATGTCTGCAGGACGAAGCCTTGATTCTATGGCAACAATTCGGCCATCAATGGCATTAAGGCGAGTATAAGCTAGGTCGTGACTTGTTTAAAGACGGATGAGGGAAGCTAGGACTAGATCATTACCATTCGGGTTTGGCTTGGCTAGATGAATACTTGCTTGACTTGTTCCCGACATCTTGGAAAGTGAGGTAAAATACCGAAGACGGATCAAAACACGATCGACCATTCTAGCACACTTACTCAAAAGGACTCAACTTGTGAAGTGGGAGTGTGCCACTGTGTTATGTAAGTCTTGAAAATGACGAGATTTGAAATGTGAAGTGGGAGTGTGCCACTGTGTTAAGTCAGTTTTAAAAATGACAAGATTTGAAATGTTTGTCCTAAGCAACCGTAGTGTGGTTGTAGAAGTGATGATTCGAAGTAGAGAAAACATGATTTTGACTGGACACTTGGGCAGAGTTTTGACTCATTTTGCGTTAGTTCAGGCCACCTTTAAAAATGTTTTACCGTTTTGAAAAGGATTTTATTTTGAAAAGTCCGTCATGGTTTTCTTTACAAAATGGTGATCAAGTATGGGTTATACATATTTATACAGGCATTATAACGGTATACTGAGTGCTTTTAAAAGGTTTTTGCAGCAAGAGCTGAGTTACAGGGCAGGGCAGAATTCAACAATGGGGACAAGGGACAAACTAAAGGGGATCAAGGGGTGAGCATTGGTAGCCAAGGGGAGGTCTACATGGGTATCCAGGGGTCAATCTAGGGGCAAGGGATGGGTAACCAAAGGGGGAGCTTCAAGCTGAGGAATGCTAGCCAAGACAATGTCAAAATGAGGGTCCATGATAGCCAAGACATGAGCCAAGACACGAGCCAAGCAAGCGAAAGACAAGCCCACTACCACCCAATCACAAAATCACAAAAACAGCCTACAGGAGCCACTTGGGGAAGACATAACTACCACCACACTTTGAACCACCAACTGCCACCAAGCCCAGCTAAAACCTTACCCACCAAGGTCCAAAAAAGTCATAGGGAACCAGTTCCAAAACATAACACAACTACCCTAAAAATCCAAATCAAAACAGCCTACCAAAAAGCATAAAGCATAAAGCAATCATTCTATTTCTAGCTAAACACTGAAAGACTATCTCCAAAAGTCTTTCCTTGTCTTCCCTACTATTAGGAATACTGCAGAAGAAGGTCAAGGAGCATTGATAAGCTTCGTCCACAAGTTTCAAGCCAACACCAAGCAACAAACATAACCTGGAGCATGTCACTATCAAATGTCTGCATTTTGTCTATTTTTCTTTTGTATTGTCAGTCTATATTTGTAGCCAGTATTTTGTTATCTTTTAGCAGTTAATCTTGACCCTTAGATGATATTCTAGGGTTGTATTAGATCAAGCATTGAGGCCTATATAAGGACCCATGCTCTTTTGTACAAGGCAGTTGATATTTGAATGAAAAACTGAGAACTATTCTCATTTCTAAAATCCTTTCCACTTGTGCTTTGTCTTAAATGAGAGTCAGGCCAGATAACATCCTGTGCTAGGTTGTGGGTGTTGATCTAAGTCTGTGGCAAGTTGAATATCCCTGTGCTTAGACTGTGGGGTGTTTGCTTGTTGTTTGGCTCAAGTTTGCTTACCTGTGCTTGGCTGTGGTAAGGAGTCTTAGCCAGTCTAGTTTGTTGTTTAATTCCCTGTGTTGAGCTGTGGGGATTGGGTGACATTCATATCCTGTGCTAGTTTAGGAGTCAAACGACTACCTTGAGTCCAAATCCATACACACCCCTACAATATCACTACAATTCTGGCATTAGAGCTTTGGTTGTGAGGCCATTATTACCCCAACTACAACAAAAACACAAAAAATAACCCAATGAGTGAAGAGAGGCTTGCAGGTATTGAAGGCAAGGTGGATCAACTAGCAGGCACTGTCTGCAGCAGGAGCTGGGGCACAGGGCAGGGCAGTATTCTACACTAGGGACAAGGGGCAGGCCAAGGGGGATCAAGGGGTAAGCATTGGTAACCAAGGGTAGGTCTACATGGGTGTCCAAGGGTCAATCTGGGGGCAAGGGATGGGTAACAAAAGGGGGAGCTGCAAGCTGAGCCATGTTGGCCAGGACACGAGCCAGGACACGAGCCAGGACACGAGCCAGGACACGAGCCAAGACACGAGCCAAACAAGCCAAAGACAAACCCACCAACACCCAACCACAAAATCACAAAAACAGCCTACAACAGCCACTTGGGGAAGCCATAACTACCACCACACTTCAAACCACCAGCTACCACCAAGCCCAGCTAAAACCTTACCCACCTAGGTCCAAAAAAGTCCTAGGGAACCAGTTCCAAAACACAACACAACTACCCTAAAAATCCAAATCAAAACAGCCTACCTAAAGCATAAAGCATAAAGCAGTCTTTCCATTTCTAGCTAAAAACTGAAAGACTATCTCCAAAAGTCTTTCCTTGTCTTCCCTACTATTAGAACTACTGCAGAAGAAGGTCAATGAGTATTAATGAGCTTCGTCCACAAGCTTCAAGCCAACACCAAGCAACAAAGCACAACCTGGAGCATGTCACTGTCATATGTCTGCAATTGTCTGTTTTCAGTTTTCTTTTGTATTTTCAATCTGAAATTGTAGCCAGTAACTTGTCACGTTTATGTAGATTAATCCTGGCCCTTAGATGTTATTCTAGGGTTGTATTAGATCAAGCATTGAGGCCTATATAAGGACCCATGCTCTTTTGTATAAGGCAGTTGATTATTGAATGAAAAAAAACTTGAGCATTGTTCTCATTTCCAAAATCTTTCCAACTTGTGCTTTGCCTTAGTTGAAAGTCAGGCCTGATAACATCCTGTGCTAGGCTGTGGTTGTTGATCTAAGTCTGTGGCAAGTTAGATATCCCTGTGCATAGACTGTGGGGTGTTTGCTTGTTGTTTAGTTCAAGTCTGCTTACCTGTGCTTGGCTGTGGTAAGGAGTCTTAGCTAGTCTAGTTTGTTGTTTGATTCCCTGTGTTGAGCTGTGGGAGTTGAGTAACATCCATATCCAGTGCTAGATAGGAGTCTAGGGTCCAATTCCTAACACACCCCTATAATATCACTGCAATTCTGGCATCAGAGCTTTGGTTGTGAGGCCATTGTTATCCTAACTACAACAAAAACACAAAAAATAACCCAATGAGTGAAGAGAGGCTTGCAGGTATTGAAGGCAAGGTGGATCAGCTAGCAGGCACTGTCAATGTAGTGCTGGCTGCCTTGAACACTGTCATGGAGAACATTGCTCCTCCACTGAGGGGAAGACCACCCCCTAGAGGCAGAGGCAGAGGTCGTGGCCACATGGGCATGGGAAGAGGACATCCCCTGCAGGAGGAAGAAGGGTCAGACTCAGGAGAAAGCAACAGAACTTATGAGGAGATTCCAGAGCACACTGACAAGCATCTCAAGGTAGAAATTCCTGAATTCTCTGGTAGTTTAAACCCTGATGATCTATTAGAATGGATTAGGGATGTTGAGAAGGTATTTGAATACAAAAGTTACTCTGATATTAAGTCTTTTAAAGTTGCTGTGCTAAGATTGAAAGGGTATGCATCCCTATGGTTTGACAACTTAAAGCACCAAAGGATTAAGGAGGGTAAGGAACCTCTTAGGTCTTGGTCAAAACTGAAAAAGAAAATGCTAAACAAATTTGTCACTAAAGACTACACCCAAGATCTGTTCATTAAACTATCCAAACTGAGACAAGAAGAGAGGTCTGTGGAGGCATACCTTAGGGACTTTGAGCAATTGACTCTCCAGTGTGAGGTCAATGAGAAACCTGAGCAAAGGATTGCCAGATTCTTGGAGGGTTTAGATAGGAGCATTGCTGCTAGAGTTAGGATGCAACCTTTGTGGTCCTATGATGATGTTGTCAACCTGGCTTTAAGGGTTGAAAAAATGGGGAAAACCAAACCAACTCTACCTAAGCCTGTTACTAGACCTACATACAAACCTTACAGTGGTATTAGGATGGGAGAGACCCCTAAAACAACCAGCCAGTCAACCACAGACAAAGGAAAGAGAGTTGTGAACTCTAAACCCAACCCCACCCCAACTGAGAACAAAATCAGATGTTTCCAATGCCAAGGTTATGGTCACTTTAGGAAGGACTGTCCTTCTAAGAGAACCATGACACTTATGGAGGTAGAAGAGTGGGAGAAGGAGGGATTAGTTGAGGATGAGGTTGATGACAGCATGGTGTTAGAGGTAGTGACAGCTGAGGAGGAACCAATGCAGGACTTGGTCATGGCTCATCCTGACACAGGCCATAACTTGGTCCTATGGAGGGTCATGCACTCTCAACATACTCCATTGGAGAATGACCAGAGGTCTTTGATATTCAGAAGCAGGTGCACCATTCAAGAGAGGGTATGCAACTTGATCATTGATGGGGGGAGTTGTACCAATGTGGCTTCCATCACCCTAGTGAACAAGCTAAGTCTGATTACTCAAGAGCATCCACACCCCTACAAACTGAGATGGCTTAACAAGGGGGCTGAGGTGAGGGTTGATAGGCAATGCCTGGTGCCATTATCTATTGGGAAGGTATACCAAGATGAGGTATTGTGTGATGTAGTACCAATGGATGCCTGTCACCTACTACTAGGGAGGCCTTGGGAGTTTGATAGAAACAACACTCATCAGGGTAGGGATAACACCTATAGCTTCAGGCATGGGGGAAAGAAGGTAACTTTGACACCTCTACCACCCAACCAGAGGAATTATGGGAGTCCCAATGTGCCAGAGGAGGTCAATGGGGTGTTGTTTTTATCAGAGGCAGCTATGATCAAGGAGATGAAGCAAGAACAACCTGTGATCATCTTGCTATCTAAGGAAGTAACAGAAGGGGAAGGTTCCAAGTTGCCAGCAGAGGTTGAACCTTTGATCTTGAGATACAAGGAGGTCTTTCCAAGAGAGTTACCAGATGGACTACCACCCCTAAGAGGGATTGAGCACCACATTGATTTGGTCCCAGGTTCTGTGCTGCCAAATAGGCCAGCCTACAGGAGTGACCCAACTGCCACCAAGGAGTTGCAGAAGCAGATTGAGGAGCTTATGAGCAAAGGGTTTGTGAGGGAGTCCCTAAGCCCTTGTGCTGTACCTGCTCTACTAGTGCCCAAGAAGGATGGCACCTGGAGGATGTGCACTGACAGCAGAGCAATCAACAACATTACAGTCAAGTATAGGTTCCCCATTCCAAGGCTAGATGACATGCTTGATGAGCTAAGTGGAGCTCAGGTCTTTTCTAAGATTGATCTAAGGCAGGGTTACCATCAGGTGAGGCTCAGAGAGGGGGATGAATGGAAGACTGCATTCAAGACAAAACATGGTCTGTATGAATGGCTTGTCATGCCATTTGGACTATCCAATGCACCAAGCACCTTCATGAGACTTATGACAGAAGTGTTGAGGCCTTGTTTGGGCAGGTTTGCTGTGGTTTACTTTGATGACATCCTAGTGTATAGTAGCAGCAGAGGGGAACATCTCAGGCACCTTGAAACAATCTTTGGGATCTTAAAGGAGCAGAAGCTGTATGGGAAGCTAGAGAAGTGTACCTTCATGGTTGAGGAGGTTGCATTTCTAGGGTACATTGTGTCAGGAAGAGGAATCTCAGTTGATCAGGAGAAGGTTGCAGCCATTCAAACATGGCCTACACCTAGAACCATCACTGAGGTGAGGGGGTTCCATGGGTTGGCTTCATTCTATAGGAGGTTCATCAAGAACTTCAGTTTAGTTGTAGCACCCATCACTGAGTGCTTGAAGAAAGGGGAGTTTCAGTGGACTGAGGAGGCCCAACAATCCTTTGAGAGGATCAAGAGGTTGATGTGTGAGACTCCAATCCTTAAACTACCTGACTTTGATCAGCTGTTTGAGGTGGAATGTGATGCTAGTGGGGTTGGCATTGGGGCAGTGTTGATACAAGGGCAAAAGCCAGTTGCTTATTTCAGTGAGAAACTGAATGGTGCCAAGCTCAAGTACTCCACTTATGATAAGGAATTCTATGCCATCATCAGAGCAGTCATGCATTGGGGGCACTACTTGAAGCCAAAGCCTTTTGTTCTGCACTCAGATCATGAGGCCTTGAAATATATCAGTGGACAACACAAACTAAATCACAGACATGCCAAGTGGGTAGAGTTTCTACAATCCTTTACATTCTCTAGTAAGTACAAGGAAGGGAAACAGAATGTTGTGGCAGATGCACTGTCAAGGAGGCATTCTTTGCTAGCAGTCATGGAGCAAAGGGTGTTGGGGTTTGAATTTCTGAAAGAATTGTACAAGGAGGACCCTGACTTTGCTGAGGAATGGATCACACAAACAGGAGGAGGAAGGACTCAAGGGGGAAGTACATGCTGCAGGAAGGGTTCTTGTTCCAAGGAAACAAGCTATGCATCCCAAGGGGTTCTTACAGGGATCTACTCATCAGGGAAGTACACTCAGGAGGACTAGGGGGACACTTTGGGGTTCAAAAGACACTTGATATACTGCAGGATCAATTCTACTGGCCCAGGATGATAGGGGATGTTCAGGTTGTCCTCAGGAGATGCTCCACATGTCAACAAGCCAAGAGTTCTTTCCAGACTGGACCTTACACTCCACTACCAGTGCCAAACAAACCTTGGGAGGATGTGAGCATGGACTTTATTGTTGCACTACCTAGAACACAAAGAGGTAAGGATTCTGTAATGGTTGTTGTTGACAGGTTTAGCAAGATGGCTCACTTTGTGGCTTGCAAGAAGACTGAGGATGTTGCAAGTGTTGCTGAGCTATACTTAAAGGAGATTGTGAGGCTACATGGGGTTCCTAAGTCAATAGTCTCAGACAGGGATGTTAAGTTCATGAGTTACTTCTGGAAAACACTATGGAGGCTCTTGAAGACCAGGCTTTTGTTCAGTACTTCTCACCACCCTCAGACTGATGGCCAAACTGAGGTCCACAAACAAGACCCCTAGGGAGGATCTTGAGTGTCTGGTCACTTCAAGTCCTTGAAGGATTGGGACTTTAAGCTTGTTGACACCCTCAATTTTTCGGAAAAACGAAAAAATTATTTAAAATACATAAAAGATACGAATACAATAGGAAGGTGTCATTACATAATAAAAAGGTTCGTTACAATACGGAATAAAATTCTACAAAAGAAATATACAAGACGGGAGACATATCTCCCGTATAAATACGGAAATAAACTAGTGTATAATAATATACAAACTATGAACCGAATATAGGTCCAAGGTAAAACTTCACTCGCTAGCTCGTCCTGTACCCCAAAATATGCATCACCACCTGTTCGACCGC
>JAIUZE010070365.1:0-24487 GCA_022085475.1 Heliosperma pusillum
GTGACTACTTATTGCATATAAATCATATTCAAATATCATATCGCCTCATATCTACTAAGGCTCATTCATTCATTCATTAAATACAACCTTACTTGAAGACAAATCCCCGACCGAGTCCCGCGACGGGTCATCAGTCAAAACGGGGCTGACTAGATCTTAGTTTGACCAAACCCGTTTGGTCAAACCGGCTAGAAACAGAGTCTTAGCCATTTAGGCTTGAACATAAGAATATGACATTCATTTCATGCTATTTCATTCTAATTTCTAACATGTGAATTATTAATTCTTACCAAATTCGCTTGACTTAAAGGATATCAAATTAAATTACAATCTCATGCTATAATTTCTAACATGTGAGAAATAATAATATTATGAAAAACCGAAGAAGATATCAAATTCTTACCAAACCCGCTTGACTTAAAGGATATCAAATTAAACCCCTTGATAGAATGATATCAAATTCTTCAAGAGGGAACCGAAGAAGATTAGCCGGAAAAGTTGATCCGTTTATTGATATAGGAATGTCCGAATGAATATAAGAGCATGAAAACACATCTCCAGACGGTAAAGATATTGGAGTACTTTCTCCAACTGAAGCTTTGAGAGGTAATTTATCGGATAGTCTCATCGAAATAAAGGACAAAGAAGCTCCCGTATCAAATAAAATTAAACACGGTATTTCATAAATTGAAAACATACCAGTCACAATGTCTGGTTGAGCATCGGCCTCAGCGCGGCTCATAATGAAAAGTCGACCCTTCGGTCTCCCAGAAGTAACAGGTGTAGAAGCTATCTTCTTCCTATCAGGACATACATTAGCCTTTTGTCCCGGTTTCTGACAAATAAAGCACACAAATGGTTTGTTGAAACAGCCCACACCGGGATGCACAGGCATCTTGCACCCAAAACAGATACGACCCTTAAGATCGTTGTTGTTGCTTGGAACGAATGGACGGTTACTCTGAGTTGCTTGTCCACTCTGAAAGTTCTTCCTCTTGTTTGAGAAAGAGGAGAAAAAGGAAGGTCGAGAAGAAGGATACAACGGTCTCTTACCAAAAGCATTAGGAGCAACATACGAGGTACGAGCCTCTTCGGTAATCTCGCGAATTGAACTCTCTGCCCATATAGCATCGTTGTAGATAGAGACAAAAGAAGTAGCACCCCTACTGATCTTGCCCTTCACCTGAGGAGAAAGCTTTCCTAGGTACAAGAATGCCTTGTCTTCCTCCCTTGAAATAAGCCAAGTGGCATAATGAGCTAACTCGTTGAACTTGGTCATGAACTCCTGAACTGAGAGTCTTCCCTGTTTGAAGTCCATGAATTCCTTCAGTTTCTGCTGCCTCAATTCATCAGGGTAGAACCTCGTCTCTAATAGCTCACGGAAACGAGTCCAACTAAAACCAGGTTCCAACTTAGCAGTAGGACCAGAAAGAGTCCACCACTGATCAACTTCCTTCACTAAGAAGTGGGAAGCAAGACGGACTTTATCCGTTTCAAGAACATCATATAGAGAAAAGTTCTTCTCCATTTCACGTATCCATTCCGAAAGCTTAATGGGATCCACTTCACCACCATAGGTTTTGGCTTGGCTCCTAGATAGTTGTGAAGCAACCCATGTATAACTTCCGTGTCTCTCATGGTCGTGAGGAGGATTAGGAATAGGATTCGGCTGTTGATTTTGTTGATTTTGCTGATTCTGAATAATAAGAGTAAGAGCTGCTAGGATCGTGTTGTCAATTCTCGGAGGCATCTTGCAAAAGAAAACACAGATTAGTACTTATCATTTAGCAAGCACAAAGAGACTACAACATAATCCTAATCTACCCATCCTACCATTCTATCTCACAAGTTTATTATTTTATTAAGGTCAAGTTATTTATACAAGGGTACACAAACGTGCGTCGGGAGCGAAAATAGCTCTGATACCAACTGTGACACCCTCAAATTTGCGGAAAGATAAACAAGTAATTTAAATAAATAAAAGATGAGAATACGTTTTTAATAGGTTCACTTTAGTGAAAATCGGTAAATTTTAAAACCGGAACCTACCATTAAATATATTCATCATAACAAAGGTGTCTTAAAGAAAAAGGTTCATAACAAAAAGGAAATAATATTATACATAAGAAGTGTCTAAAACGGGAGACATATCTCCCGTATAAATACGGAAATAAAAGAGTGTATAATATAATACAATCCTAAGAACCGAATATAGGTCCAAGGTAATACTTCACTCGCTAGCTCGTCAATGTACCCAAGTATGCATCACAAACCTGCCAACCGCATTAAATATAAACACGGAAGCCACAGTCAGTGGGGAGTAACTCCGAGTTCTCCCAGCCACGAAATGTCGAGTTTAATAAAACATGAATAACCTAAAAGAGATGTATATGGAAAATACAAAACCTTAACATATACGATATGCTTTTCATGTTATGAAACAAATAACTAACATATAACCTAACATATGAGGATAAGCTACTCATGCAAGCTATCATGTGAGAATCAGGTTAACAAACCTATACTACGAGGTAGGGAAGCTGGTATTCTAGCTCAGAGGTTACATTTAAAACATGGCCCTGATACACTCAACCCTAATCATACAAGATATCATGTGAATCAGCTAACAACCGGTAATCCAAACTCTATCAACCTTAGCCGGCTTGCATCTCACCTTCTAAGATTCATAGAATCATACAAACATGAAAGACCAATCCGTCTAGAAACAGGCATAAGTTTTAGTACAGTCAATAGTCGACTTCTGTAACTCGAGTCTATACCACAAGGTAGGAAAACATCCTAGTCCTAGACTGATCAGACCTAGCGACAACAGCTAACCCATTCCCTGTCTCATGACCAAAAGTACATGAGAATCTCTACTAGGCGACCCTCTAAGCAGAGTTGACTAGTACTTAAGCTGGCTCCATTCCCAAAGTGGAAGCAATTAGGCGCCATGCCCCAACTTGGATATAAACCCACCAAGCCGGGAACACAAATGCTATCAAGCGGTGAACATATACTCGTTAAAGATAGTAAGGCCTATCCATGTCATGGTCCAAGATACTCATTTAGAATTAGAATGGTCAAGACGCCATATACTCATAATTCTCTATGGGTAATTAGTCAACACGACATATATCATACAATTAAACAGTCACGGGAAAAACATCCTATCATGTGACTAATTGCATATAAATCAAAATCAAATAACATATCGCCTCATATCTACTAAGGCTAATTCATTAATTAAATACAACCTTACTTGAAGACAAATCCCCGACCCGAGTCCCGCGACGGGTCATCAGTCAAAACGGGGATGACTAGATCTTAGTTTGACCAAACCCGTTTGGTCAAACCGGCTAGAAACAGAGTCTTAACCATTTAGACTTGAACATAAAATCATCATATTCATTTCATGCTATTTTATTCTAACTTCTAACATGTGAATTATTAAATCTAACGAAAACCCGCTTGACGTAAAGGATATCAAATTAAACTACAATCTCGTATTATAATTTCTAACATGTGCGAAATATTAACATTTTGAAAAAACGTTTAATTAAATAATTTACTTATTAAAATTTCCCACTTGTTAAATATTACAAAAAACGATATAATAATAACCATAAATTCAAAAACCGTCACAAGTCCAAAGAGGACCCACGGTTCATGGGTTGGACCGGATTGAACCGGCCTAGTTTGGGCCTGTTTTGGGTCGACATTTCTAAAACCGTTTCTTAATATTTTCCCGCATGCTTAACATATTTAAAACCTGTCAAAACAACAACAAAACAATCAAGTATCGACACAAACCCAAAGACCAATTCCCGGACCAACCCAGACCTGGCTGGACCGGCCTGAACCGGGCTGAACCAGGCCTGAACCGGCCGGTTCTCAGCCTCCACCCGTGGCCACCATACACGGCCAAGACTAACACCCATTCCAAATTATTTCTAACATGTTTTAATTAACAACATCCATTTTTAACAACCAATTCAACCATCATTCATACTAAGATTATAATTATGAACTAATCATCCAAATTTATCAAGAACACTAAACATGTTAAAATTCATACAACATAATAATAATAACTACTTATCATGTTACTACCAAAATCGTAAATAACAATAACATGAACAAAAACAAAAGTATGTAACATTAATTCGTCGAGTAACTCGTAATCGTTACCTTAGCTAGCACAAAATCAAGTAGCACCAAAATAAGAACTAAGAAACCCGTCTACTAGTCTTCTTCTAAAATATACGAGTCACCAAACTCGTCTTCATAATCTTCCCTTATAAGAAATGACAAAGAATACAATTTAGGAATTTAAAACTTGATTTCAAACAATTAAAGTGTTGAAAACGATTTTGTGGAATTGAAAACAAACGTACATGGAGATGAAGAGCGGAGAGGAGACTCTAGAAATATAAGTTAGGACGGATTTGAACAAGTAACGAATGTTTTGTGACGATTTTGCTCAAGAACGATGAAGAACGATGAAGAACGATGAAGAACACCAAGAACGATTTTGATTGTATTAAAGAAAGTATTTAAAAAGGTATTAAGTTGATTTAGTGTAAAATGAAAAGATAAGTGGTGAGTAAAGTGGGAAGGTGTGCCGTGTAATATAGGAAATAATGGGGTCGGGTTTTGAAATTGTTGTTACGGGATTGACTCGGGTTTTATAAACATATTTTGGTAATTAATTAAATATTATTAGATTTTATAATTGTTTAATCAAATATCTAGATATTATTTAGATATTATGTTAGTTAAATGAAAAATATCTAATCCTAAGAGGAGAAGAGGGGAGGCGTGTGGAGTGGACTAATCGGGTCTGTTTTTAAGCGATCTGTGTAATTTAAACGGACCGATTGATAAAGTAACAAATATCTTAGATATTTGTATTAGTTTAATCAAATTAAGTAAAAGATCTAATATGAGTGGAAAAAGGTGACATGGGGTGTGTGACTCATGCAGGAGTCGGGTTTCGGGTTTGTTTCGGGACTTAAGTTGACTCGGGAATAGTTAAATGACGTTCGGGGTTAAACCGTAAAACCTTCTCTTTAATTCCGAATAAATTCAAAATAATTATATTAAATTATCATAAATTCAAATAAATTTTAATAAATTAAAATAAAATAAATTTATTATTTTTCAAATAAAATTTCGGTCTTTCAAATTACGGGGTGAGTCGGAAAAGTCAACGAAAGTCAAAGTCGACTTAAGAGTCAAGAAAAGTCAAAGACGACTCAAAAGTCAAGAAAAGTCAAAGACGACTTAAAAGTCAAGAAAAGTCAAAGACGACTTAAAACGGGATTCTCATGGAATCTCGCGGAAATTCCAAATACTAACTCGGAAATTCCAAATACGACTCCAAACAATATATTCTAAATTAAAACTTAAGTTTGCTGAAAAGTATCCGTAAAATATTTTCACTAGAAAAATAGGGTACATTTCGGGTTGTTACAATCACCCCTCCTTTTAAAATGTTTCGTCCTCGAAACTTGAGAGTAGAAAACAAAAGTATCAAAGATAAGAATCGATTTTAAGAATTAACAAGAAAATTTTTACAAGGGTAAAACATTTATAAAATGATGTTCTTCTCGAAAATGGTTTAAGAAAATTTTTCATAAGTGAGAAACTTTATTTACGAATCCCAAGAGGGTTCGTCATGAACGAGAACTCTAGCTATCAAAAATTAAATCAAGGCCGAAATAGTGAAATCAAAAATCAAAATAGGTGTTAGTAAGTGCCGGACTAGTCACCAGACGTCTCCAATAACAAGTCCAAACAGCCAACCAAACACAAAATCTAAATATAAAAGGGAAAGAAATCTATTTTCTCCAAAAGAGGTACACAAACCATCTTTAAACTATTTTAAAAAGTTAAATTAGGATTACGATATGGAGATTTGAAAGTTTTCTCAAGGATAGAATCAAAATAAGTAGACAATACCCGAACGTAGAGCGACTCGGAAATCGAAATCACAAATCGAGATACTAAGAGATACATCCACACGAATAAAATGGACTAAAAAGGGAAAGGATTGAAAGGTAGCGGATTGAGTAAGGATTAATTTGAGGGAAAAGAGAGGAATGAATCACAAAACTATCTTCCATCTATGACAATTCAAATGTCGATCGTAACTCGACAACACTAACTGTACAAGTAAACTAGTCCTTAAAAGAAAGCAATTATCCTCTACAATTTCAATCCTCAAATTCCTACCAAAATATTTCATAAACATGACACTTCGAGTAACAACTCCCAATTATTCAAATTCAATTAGAATCTTCTAAGGTCCATCGGTACGGTAAACTCCATAACTAACAACCCATGAAAGATTCATTACGAACTCTAATCTTCTTAGCTCCATCAAAACTCTTATTGGAAACCACCATCAAAATATTTATAATTAGGGAAACAAGACCGCTAACAACCACAAGGTAAAAGATGCTTACTAAGAAATCCTTTGATCCAATTTATTCCAAAATTCATTATCCTAAGGTATTTCCTTCATAGATTACATCATCGAACATCGCTTATATCTAAAATCCTCAAGTAATATGGTTCAACTTACAACGAAACCTTACTACTTCAAACGAATCCCCGATACCATAAGGTAAGATCATATATTTAAATCCAAGAACTATAGCCAAAAGCTTTTCCACCAAGCCTATACTCACAAGCACACAAAAAGGAAACCACAAGACGTCACTTAACCTCAAAAGTATTTCGCACCTCATGATATCATTCAAAACTTCTTATTTACACCAAATAGACATATCACAAGCATGGTCTTCAAACCAATACTAAACTTCTAAGTCCAAAAGACTAAATTACTAATGAGTTAAGAAGTCATAGCCAACTCATTCGACCTTACAACACCATCGCCTAATCAGAACTATTTACACAAGTCTGACAGCTCATCATAAAATCATTAAAAACCTGACCTTACCACACCTTCCTCAAGGATACCAACCTCACCACCATAGGTGAAATTATATCTATACTAATTTTCCGCAAATCACAAGTTCATTTCAACAAACACTAATATTCCCAAAATCAATTCTTCTTCCGACTAAGTATAATATACCACAAGACAAATTGGTATGACTCCTAAAGTGTGACAAGGCAGGTCAGGATACCACTGGTAATATGGATGAACTCAAGAGGTAATTTCCAAGAGGTAACTAGTTGCAATAGAAAAAGCAACCTAGATGAAGGAATAGAGCATAATATAATTGTAGAGGAGAATTCATAGATGAAGAAGGATTCACTTCAACTAGCTGTAAAATCTTCAATGCTTCTGGTAGAGGATACTTCTTCTGTTAACCCGTATCCCACCCCATAAGGCCTAATAGTGCTCCTCGCAATTTGTGCTACCACCCAACCATAGCCATCTTGGCAATTGTCTTCTCTATGAGGAGGGACCTGGTTGGCAATAACAACGATCTCTTCTACACGAGGTCCAACCATCTTCATAAGAAACAAAACAAATTAAGTTACTCCTAACAATTAGCATAAACAAATAGACTACAACATAAATCCTAATCTACCCATCCTACCATTCTATCTCACCAGTTCATTATTTTATTAAGGTCAAGTTATTTTATGCAAGGGTACAGAAACGTGCGTCGGGAGCAAAAATGCTCTGATACCAACTGTGACACCCTCAAATTTGCGGAAAAATAAACAAGTAGTTTAAATAAATAAAAGATGAGAATACGTTTCTAATAGGTTCACTTTAGTGAAAATCGGTAAATTTTAAAAACCGGAACCTACTATTAAATATATTCAATCATAACAAAGGTGTCTTAAAGAAAAAGGTTCATAACAAAAGGAAATAATATTATACATAAGAATTATCCAAAACGGGAGACATATCTCCCGTATAAATACGGAAATAAAAGAGTGTATAATATAATACAATCCTAAGAACCGAATATAGGTCCAAGGTGATACTTCACTCGCTAGCTCGTCAATGTACCCAAGTATGCATCACAAACCTGCCAACCGCATTAAATATAAACACGGAAGCCACAGTCAGTGGGGAGTAACTCCGAGTTCTCCCAGCCACGAAATGTCGAGTTTAATAAAACATGAATAACATAAAAGCAATGTATATGGAAAATACAAAACCTTAACAAATACGATATGCTTTTCATGTTATTAACAAATAACTAACATATAACCTAGCATATGAACGAGCATGTATCCGTTAACCAACCTATAACACGAGTGGGAATCTGGTAATCTGGCTCAAGGTTTACATGAAAACAATGCCCTGAGACACTCAAACGCCTAATCATACAAGATTCATGTAATCAGTTAACATCCGTAATGCCAAACTCTATCAACCTTAGCCGGCTTGCATCTCACCTGCTAAGCTTCATAGAAATCAAATCAAACATGAAGACCAATAGTCTCACAAACAGGCATAAGTTTCTTAGGACCCGTCAATAGTCGACTTCTGTAACTCGATCTATAACCCACCAGGTAGGAAACATCTAGTCCTAGACTGATCCGACCTAAGCGACAACAGCTAACCCTTCCTGTCTCATAACCACAGTACATGAGAATCTCTACTAGGCGACCCCTAAAGCAGAGTTGGCCTGTACTTTAGCGGCCTCCAGGCTCCCAAAGTGGAAGCAATTAGGCAGCCATGCCCCCGGCTTGGTAGAAAAAGCCCAAGCCAGTGAAACAAAGCTATCAGCATTGAACTATATACTCGTTTAAAGATAGTAAGGCCTATCCATGTCATGGGCCCAAGATACTCATTTAGAATTAGAATGGTCAAGACGCCATATACTCATAATTCTCCATGGGTACTTAGTCAACACGACATATATCATACAATTAAACAGTCACGGGAAAATCTTCCTATCATGTGACTAATTGCATAAATCATATTCAAATATCATATCGCCTCATATCTACTAAGGCTCATTCATTTTCATTAAATAAAACCTTACCTGAAGACAAATCCCCGACCCGAGTCCCGCGACGGGTCATCAGTCAAAACGGGGCTGACTAGATCTTAGTTTGACCAAACCCGTTTGGTCAAACCGGCTAGAAACAGAGTCTTAACCATTTAGACTTGAACATAAAATCATCATATTCATTTCATGCTATTTTATTCTAACTTCTAACATGTGAATTATTAAATCTAACGAAAACCCGCTTGACTTAAAGGATATCAAATTAAACTACAATCTCGTATTATAATTTCTAACATGTGCGAAATATTAACATTTTGAAAAAACGTTTAATTAAATAATTTACTTATTAAAATTTCTCACTTGTTAAATATTACAAAACACGATATAATAATAACCATAAATTCAAAAACCGTCACAAGTCCAAAGAGGACCCACGGTTCATGGGTTGGACCGGATTGAACCGGCCTAGTTTGGGCCTGTTTTGGGTCGACATTTCGAAAACCGTTTCTTAATATTTTCCCGCATGCTTAACATATTTAAAACCCGTCAAAACAACAAAAAAACAATCAAGTATCGACACAAACCCAAAGACCAATTCCCGGAACAACCCAGACCTGGCTGAACCGGCCTGAACTGGGCTGAACCAGGCCTGAACCGGCCGGTTCTCAGCCTCCACCCGTGGCCACCATACACGGCCAAGACTAACACCCATTCCAAATTATTTCTAACATGTTTTAATTAACAACATCCATTTTTAACAACCAATTCAACCATCATTCATACTAAGATTATAATTATGAACTAATCATCCAAATTTATCAAGAACACTAAACATGTTAAAATTCATACAACATAATAATAATAACTACTTATCATGTTACTACCAAAATCGTAAATAACAATAACATGAACAAAAACAAAAGTATGTAACATTAATTCGTCGAGTAACTCGTAATCGTTACCTTAGCTAGCACAAAATCAAGTAGCACCAAAATAAGAACTAAGAAACCCGTCTACTAGTCTTCTTCTAAAATATACGAGCCACCAAACTCGTCTTCATAATCTTCCCTTATAAGAAATGACAAGAATAACATTATTAGAATTAAAACTTGATTTCAACAATTAAAGTGTTGAAAACGATTTTGTCGGAATTGAAAATAAATCGTACATGGAGATGAAGAGCGGAGAGGAGACTCTAGAAATATAAGTTAGGACGGATTTGAACAAGTAACAAATGTTTTGTGACGATTTTGCTCAAGAACGATGAAGAACGATGAAGAACGATGAAGAACACCAAGAACGATTTTGATTGTATTAAAGAAAGTATTTAAAAAGGTATTAAGTTGATTTAGTGTAAAATGAAAAGATAAGTGGTGAGTAAAGTGGGAAGGTGTGCCGTGTAATATAGGAAATAATGGGGTCGGGTTTTGAAATTGTTGTTACGGGATTGACTCGGGTTTTATAAACATATTATGGTAATTAATTAGATATTATTAGATTTTATAATTGTTTAATCAAATATCTAGATATTATTTAGATATTATGTTAGTTAAATGAAAATATCTAATCCTAAGAGGAGAAGAGGGGAGGCGTGTGGAGTGGAGTAATCGGGTCTGTTTTTAAGCGATCTGCGTAATTTAAACGGACCGATTGATAAAGTAACAAATATCTTAGATATTTGTATTAGTTTAATCAAATTAATTAAAAGATCTAATATGAGTGGAAAAAGGTGACATGGGGCGTGTGACTCATGCAGGAGTCGGGTTTCGGGTTTGTTTCGGGACTTAAGTTGACTCGGGAATAGTTAAATGACGTTCGGGGTTAAACCGTAAAACCTTCTCTTTAATTCCGAATAAATTCAAAATAATTATATTAAATTATCATAAATTCAAATAAATTTTAATAAATTAAAATAAAATAAATTTATTATTTTTCAAATAAAATTTCGGTCTTTAAAATTACGGGGTGAGTCGGAAAAGTCAACGAAAGTCAAAGTCGACTTAAGAGTCAAGAAAAGTCAAAGACGACTCAAAAGTCAAGAAAAGTCAACGATGACTCAAAAGTCAAGAAAAGTCAAAGACGACTTAAAACGGGATTCTCATGGAATCTCGCGGAAATTCCAAATACTAACTCGGAAATTCCAAATACGACTCCAAATAATATATTCTAAATTAAAACTTAAGTTTGCTGAAAAGTATCCGTAAAATATTTTCACTAGAAAAATAGGGTACATTTCGGGTTGTTACAATATTCGAAATAAACATCCGAAATATGACTTACCGAGAATTAGATGAATTTAAGGTGATAATTGTCATCTGTAATTTTTTTCAGGTAATCATTATCATCAGAAATAATTATGTAATTCTTATTTAATTTGTTTCTACTTTATTTTCTTTCAATATAGGAGAAGAGGCAAAAGGCAGTTGAAAGTATAAAGCATAATGAGCATCCTCATGTAATGGGTAGACGGGGATACAATCAAAGGATTTCTGAGTGGATAACTTCATCTACAAATTCTGATGAAGTTACTGATCGTAGTTGGTTTTGGATAAAAGGAAGGACTAACTCATCAGACGGGAAAATTCCTAATGAAAAGACTAAAAAAGTTCAAGAAGAGATGGTTCATACTTCATACTTAACTGTGTTGAAATGACCTTTTTTAATCAATTTATGGGGCTATTCTTGTAGTTACAAATGGTCCAACCTTCACCAACTAATTCTTCCTTTAACTTGATTTTATATTTCTAATCCGTTATATTTTTTTTTTTACAATAATTTAGGTTGAATGGCGAAAGAAAGTAAAGTCGGGAGAATTTGTTTCTCATAGGTACGATGATATCTTGTCACGTAGTCTAAAAAATTAGGAACATTCAGGTCGAGTGAGAGGTTTCCTTGGTGGAGTGACTATCAAGGATGTGTTTGGTACATCACATCGAACTTGTCAAAGAGATGTGGGGATTTGATCAAGAAGTAGCCGAAATAACTGAAAGAGTACAGAATGATACTATAAAGTCCTTAAGCGCTCTAATTCGACAGGAAGTCCGACAAGAGGCTGTTGGTATTTTGAAGCGAATGGGATTAAAAGTTCCTGATGATATGGATGAACTCCAAAGTAGTTGTCAATCAGGGAATCCGGAGAAAAGCATAGAGATGAGAAAAGAAAGACAACCAACCCCAACTCCAACCGAAATTAAGGTTTGTAAGTGTAATTGTTTCTCAAAGAATATATTATTTGTAGCACCCCACCTGCGTGAGTACCCCATCAGGTCTCTCCATCAGGTCTCTGCATTAGCTATGGTGAGATTTGGGTTGTTCTTCCCATCAGAGCATACTAGTAGCATTAATCGTATATATTGTATTACCTTAATTAACACATAAATCTTTTGTTATTGTAGGACCCAACTAAGTGTCGCTTAGCTTGTATTCATGATGGAAAGACTTTCAATGTTGCCATAGGTACAGTTTACCCATCAAAAGATAGCAATCAGGTCATTCATGGTACACCGCTACTAACTGGTAATGCAAGGGTTTCTATTGATAAAATATTGGAAGGTACTGCCCCACTTTCTTTTCCTATGCGATATCTTGAGCGTGTAGGTGAAGCAATATGAAGTTTTGTTCAGTGGCCAAAGGGCCTAATCATTGTTGGGGAGGTACAATAATATATATATAACTTCAAATAGTACACTTACATGCATTTTTTATTATTTGGTTTTAGTAATAGTGACATTTTTAAAATAGGAATCTCCTACCGGTGGTAATCTATTGGGCACTAGTAAGGGAAAACAAGTGTCGAAAGGTTCTGGCATCAAATCACCAATCAAGCCTAACGTTGATGAGTATATATCAAGTACGAGTATGGAATGTCAAAAGTTACATGATTACCTAGCCTTAATGAGTCCTGAGACAAAGGTTTTTGAAGTTGTACTCCCGTCGAAGATATTTCATTTGAAGCAGGATAAATCTTTGTTTGTCACCGAAGAAGATATTATGCAACTTTTTCGAATGACCTTTTTAAATGTGTCGTGTATTCAAGTGTGGATGCTGTAAGTTATGAATTTTTTTTTTCATATAAGTATATATTTTGTTGAGGCTAGTAATTAAAGGGTTTTTTCATGTGTACAAGGTTTTTACAACATCTTTGTAAGGAGCATAATCATGAGGGGTTGTCCTGTGTTGGATTTTTGTGCCCAACAATCATGTCTCAAATGGGAACTGATAAAAAAGTCAACGATGAAATAATGAATTATGTGGAGTGCAGTTTGCTTAAGATGGGAGGTGTTCGTATCATATTTGCTCCATTTTGTCAAGGGTAAGTCTTATGGGTAAATTTATGGAATTATACGTTCGGTGAAATTCAAGGTGTGTTAGGCTAGTTCTGATGGAATTTTTATGCGTTTAATAGTAATCTTGAATTTGTGGGATTATGTTGCTGTAAAAGACCCTACTGAAGTAGCCTGACAAAGTTATTATATTCTGTTTTTTTTTTCCTTTATTGGACAGTGATCACTGGTTTCTTGCAATTATTTGTCCGTTGATTCATGAGGCCTATTTTTGTGATCCAAAGACAACGTCAAAGCGTGACGTCTCTTTTAAACACTTAATACAGATGTAAGTATTTACTTATTACTTAATTGTCCTAATCCATCTATTATCCTTTTCACTGAGAGGATTTTGATCATTTGACTACATCGTCTTCTATGAACTTCCTGTTTAATGTGCTTAACCACGATATGAGGTATGCTAATAACAACTTCCATCCTTCATTTATTTCTTTGGTACCGTACATTATAGACACAAGAACTGAAGGCT
Organism: Heliosperma pusillum; assembly: GCA_022085475.1. Classification (NCBI taxonomy): domain Eukaryota; kingdom Viridiplantae; phylum Streptophyta; class Magnoliopsida; order Caryophyllales; family Caryophyllaceae; genus Heliosperma; species Heliosperma pusillum. Next base: position 13,764 of record JAIUZE010070365.1, read on the forward strand.
GCTGCAATATATTTCTTCTGCATTTTTGTTTTCTGCACCTAGTAAACCAGTTCAGAGCATGTGTCCATTATGATATGTAGCCAATTTCAATGTCTGGATATTGTTGGCACTATAGTTACGCTAAAATAAAAGAACAATTGATTGATTTTTCATCTGCATTTTGGCTTAAGTAGTAGCAATTAGACATGTCTCCTATATGCTGATGTTTTTCAGTTTCATTCTTAATTGTATTTAGTGTTGAATGATAGGCCAGCTGTATGATGATATTTTGCATGTTATCTTAGTGAAAAAAATTTGCACTAATTTTAAACGATACTCACACTTTTTTTATATATTTTCTTCTTTCGAGATGCAGTGCATTTCGATCTTTTAGGGCCCAGACAAGTTCCACTTTGAAATCTGGCTTATCAATGAAATAAGGTAACATTGTTGTAAGTCCGGACTTTTCTTACATCGATTGTACTTTTCTTATATTAGTTTGTCTTTGCGCTGATTGTACTTATTAATCGTTACATACGTTGTTGTTGGTAGTTTGTTGTGCTTCCTTAATTAGGGTGAATTTGGTTTTTATTTTTATTTTTTTAAAATGTTTTCGGTACAGTGTCACCAACAAACTGGAAGCACAGAGTGTGGCTACTATGTGATGCGGTACATGTTAGATATAGTGAGACGCTACCAGAACATTAAAGATCATAAGAAGGTATCTTTCATTCTATCTAACTAGCAACTAGTCAAAATGTAGGATTATTTTTGTTTTTTTGGGTTCTAATTAATACTTTGATTTATTGGTAGTAGTTTGGATCAAAAGCTGCATATACAATTGAAGAGATCAACGAGGTTCGAGATTTATGAGCTACTTACTTTATGGACAATCTTCTTTAGTAATCATGTATTGGCACATAAATCATTATTGATTGGTTTAGTTTGAAAATTTTAGCGGAAAATGTTTTAGTAAAAAAATACTCTTGTATGGTTCATTTTGAAATTGTAGCAAATAATGTATTCATCATTATGAGTTTTTTCTAGCCAAATGTATTGCTAATCACTTAAGACTCATGAACATTGGTATGTAGGCATACAATAGCCAGCTTTTTTATTAAAAAAAAAATTAATATCACTTACAGCTACGGTTAACAAATATAACCGTAGCCTTATATCACTATATGGCTATGGTTATATAGAAACAACCGTAGCCTTTTAGTACATAAGGCTACGGTTTACATTAACAACCGTAGCCAAAAGCAACATTTGGCTACGGTTAATAACCGTAGCCGTAATTGCTTGTTCTAAGGAAACGCCCTGATTTACCACGGTTCAGAAACCATAGCCAAAAGTGCTTTTTAACCGTAGCCAAAAGCCATTTCTGTACTAGTGCATATCGTATCTAAGGCAAAATATCTTCAATGTCTTATATGTAGGAGACATAACAGACATATCAATCATTAGGGAATGATTTACTAACATTGCCTTCCGAGGAGGAGTGTTTGGGAAATCATTTCTAGATGAAAGACTTGTAAGAAACATATCGTGTCTTAAGTATCCAAAATCTATAGTGGTAGATGAGAGAAGATATTGGCGTTAAGATGAGAATATTATATTGATAAGGATCCTTCATCTAAGCATCAACATGATAAGAGAGTTCTTCATATTGATGAAAAGGGTATCACTATGAAGTAGTCATAGTCATCCACTGAACCTAAGAGTTGTTGATCACATGATTGCTAATGTTTCCGCCATTAGGCCAATCGTGTATGCCAAGATATGCACATACCTTGATGAGTTGTATGCTTAAAGCATGACAAGTCAATAACAAATCAATCCATATGAGAGTCATTGGATAGCCTTCAAGAATATTCATGAGTTTCTCGAGGAGAACTATGTGTTCATTCTTGTGTTTGGTAATGATAACTTAGTTGTGTGTTAAATGTTACACAAACTCAAGTTTCCAAATCGATAAGGATCTGACAAAATTAGGCTAACTTTTGTTATATTGAAAGCGAATAAATAAAAGACATGATTGAAGTAATAATCAATGAAGATTCTACAAATAGAGTCTTAGTACATGGTGATGAGGAAAAGGTGGCTCATAAGGATCTAATAATAGACCCTTTCACCAACATACCCATCACGTAGTTATTGTGATAACAAGTGAGAGCATCTTTTAAGTAAAACAGCCCAACAGTAGATAGAGATCTAGTTATATACTTAGATAAATTCATGTTATTGGGAATAACGATGAATGGAAAGAAAAGGCGATTCATAAAGTTGGAATAAATGGATACATGGTATATCCACTATTCAAGCTTTTATTGTATTTAGACAAGATGGCCATGAAGTGTCATGGAACTTGTACACTTTAGATTATAAGATATGAAACAATAACATTGTGTTGATTGTTCATATATGATAATCACATTTATCGTTTGAGTTTCTAAAACTCATTATTGTGCTTTGTTATATCAAAATAGGTTGTCGTGACAACTTTGAACCCAATTAAAGTGAACTGGATTAACATAGCATTGGCCCCTAGTTGCTTACATGAGGTGACGTCTCGAAGTGACTAGAGTGTGATGCGATTGATGGCAACTTCAAGTGTCATAGGGTCATAAGGGATGACTAGTCGATCACATAGACAGACTGTATGGAACACTCAGTCGGGCAGTGACCGCTTATAGAGTTCTGGCAATTCATGAAGCCTGGTCGTGGCGAGAGCTACTATAATATTCTTTTTTAGTCAATTCTTTAGACTAGAGACTATTCGCCCAAGTCGACATAGTTTCTGATTGACTTTGATTTTTGCCCCAAGCCATTCTGTAAAAAGGGGTGAATGGGCAATGTTTGGGTCATAAAGAACTGTGGTTGTATCAAGGGAAGAGTGCGATAGGAATTGTCCAACCCCTTATCAGGGTTAACTAATATCTCAGGGCCACTCGAGGAGTAGTGAATTGGAAATGCGTGGCCACGCTCGGAAGGTATCTACGGTAGATAATTCCGGTCAGTCAGTTACTCTCCAGATCGAGGAAACCACTCAAGATATGATCACATGCAAGTACGACCTGCAAGACACCTTGCATTGAGTAGGAGATTATAATAGGACAAGAGAATTGGTGACGCACACTTGTTTCGAACAAGTGGGAGATTGTTGGAGTAAGTGTCCTCAACAATAGTGCGATCACTTAATTAAATCTGATTAACAATAATACAAAGGGATGATTAACATTATAGTCAACTGATCCACTTTAATCGGTAATGATTGGCTTACTAGAGTTTGACATTATTGTTGTATGACGGTGGTGATTAGTTGATCCCTTGAAGTCACACCAAAAGGACGATTCCCAAATCATAAAATTAATTAATTGTATAACGATACAGATTAATTAATCCCTAAGATTGAATAAGTTCAGTCTGTATATGAGAATTACATCGTATTATAATATGATTAAATGAGATACATGTTGGTAATTATATGTTATATTACCAACGTTGTATAATGTTTATGAAACATTAGAAATAAGAGTGATTGGTTAAATATAATTACAATAAGTTGTAGATTGTATTAATTATGAATGAGATAAACCATTTTACATACATGTAATTATAGATTGTTACTTAAAATGTTAAGTATAATTTATTTGTTATAAGATTGTATTTAATTGTTAAATATAATTTTATAAGCAAGATTACATGTAACTTGTCACATGTCACACACATGACAAGTGACAAAATGTGAAAGTTAAAATGGATCCCATTTTACATAACCATAACCGGTTTTAGGGTGGTTGGGATTAGGGTGGTTGGGATTATGGTGATTATAGTCTTGTAATTTAATGCTAAGATAACATTAATACCCTAATTAACCTAAAGTTATCCTAGTGACATGGGTAAAAAAAAACAAGCATGCTTGTCCCCTTCGCCATGCCATATCCCACCGGCCCCAAGGTGAACAAGTTAAAGGAGAAGCTGTTCTCATCTTTTTAATATACATTTACTCATATGTTTTGAACATAAGTCGTTTATCTCTTTAGAATAAAATCAAGCAAGTTATTTTTATTACTAAGTTCTCATATATACACACTCAAGTTATATTACTAATAGTAGTAATAATATTAAGGTTAAGGGAGCTTCTTATCTCATCTAGTATTGTGAGATAAAGAGAGGATTTGGGATAGTCTAGGTGCATCCAAAAGAAGTGCTTCTACACTTGGAGCTTAGGAAGTTCATCCCATATTCATCTAGTTCATCCCTAAGCATGTGAGATTGATTTCTCTGTGGTTTAATGCATACATGTTTGCTACTTCGTCGAAGCTTTGTTAGCATTTGAGTTGATTTGATTTGCAACATAGGAATAACACATGCAAGACTTGGAGGAGAAGGGAGCTATTTGGGGAACTATTTTATTACAACCCATACATCTCGCCACAAATTAAAACCGACTCAAAAACAATAATTGAAAGTTACGACTCGATACTATATACAAATTAAATGAACTAGGGAGGAAGACAATAATTTAATGTCAATGGGTTGCGGTGTTTGCTCCCTCTCAAAGATTGTGTTACCGGTTTCATGTACCGCTTGACCACTAGTAGATGGTTTGTCAATGTATTAATTCCGGAAAAACCAATCGTTGGTTTTATGAAAGTACGTGCCTACCTCAAACCCTAGAAGTAGACTTTGAGATCTAAAAATATGGATGAAATTAAAAATTAAAATTTTTGTAAAATTAAAATAAAATATGGATAATCTAAAAATATGGACGAATATAAACAAAAAAAATTTAAAATAAGAAGTTAACAACTGTCATGAAATTAGGATACTAACTATATAACTATAAAAAAAAATTGAAGTATTTTGAGCCAAATCATAAAAAAAAAAAAAGTTAATAATAAACCATGAAAAAAGTACAATAAATAGAAAAAACCCAAAATCTTAAATCTTATTATTTATTATAGATAAACGAAAATAATAACGATATAATGTAATTAATGTAAAATAAGTATTAAAATCGAAATGGGTATAAAAAGCAAACAAAAAAAATTCATTAAATGTAGTTAACAAGATTAAGTTAACAACTTAACCACATATGTTAAATTACTAACCCTACTCTAAACTAACTAAGAGCAAGTGCAATGGAAGAACTTATTATATATAAAGTTCTTCCATTGTCATGTCATATTTTGACAAACTCAAAAAATGAGAACCTTTTGTCACAATGGAAGAACTTTAAATAAAGTTCTTCAATGGACCTACACTATATTATTTAATGCTTTTCATTTAATTATTTTTGGAAGAATCCAATTCTTATTTTCAAACCTAGTTCTTAGATATAAGAACAAACTTTATGTTGCAATGGGTCAATTTTTTTTTTTTTAAACTTTCTTATTGACAATCCCAATACAAAAACCTCTAATAGCAATTGTTCTAATTAAGGTTAATTTAAATTTGCCACGTGCCAATTTCGGATTGATTGTGTATGAAATTTTCTATACACATACGACTATGTTTGATAATACATTTCAGATACATGTTTTTAACTAAAGTAGCCTTTGCGATAAAAATTTGATTAGCTGATTTATTTACAGGTGCTTGGCAAACTACTTATTTGCCTAAATAAGCTATCTGAAATTAAATAGTACATAATGTAGCATTTGAGATTTCAGATAACTAATCTTGTACTCATATCATATTGTTGATACCATTTCTAGATTATATTGGTTGATGATGCCTTAAGACAAATTAATCTTATTGTTAATATAATGTGTGCCTCTTAAGTTTTAATCTTATAGCTATGGAAGCTAAGCTCAAGTAATCGTTCAAGGTTGCACAAGAAGATCAAGAGATGAAGATCGTCATTGTTAGAGTCATAGTGTTGTATAAGAGATCATTAAACTCGATTCATGCTAAGTACTTCAAAACTGACAGTGACATGTCACTGTGGTTTCTGGCTCTTAAATATTTCGAAAATATTTAACTCTTGAAAATAGTTTTCCAAACTTTTGATCAACATTTGACATTGCTAATTATTCTGGTTTGATCTTTATAAATGAAAGAAAGCTTTGGTTGTCTTGGAGAAGAGGTAGCTTGCACAAAAAGACATTTGCCAAAAATGGGTTGTTTACTTTTCTATATTTGGTCACTACCATTTATGGTCTTTCTTGATAAAAAACCTAACCTATTTTTGTCTAAAATGTGGCTGCAAAATTAAGTTACTTGTGCACTCATTTTGCTTGCATAAGGGGTCATGGTTTCATGTGGCTCAAGTAACCACCTTTATTGTTGTACAAGCTTCAATTATTTAATATTTTATAACACTTGTGCTTCATTGTAGTGTGTTATTTTTAGTGTGTAGTATACTCTACTTTACACTATAAATACCACACTTATTTCATTTGAACAAGTGTGCAACAACAAAATATTTTCAAGCTTAAAAGACTTTGAGTTTTATTGAGTAATTATCTTTGCAAAAATCATTTAACATTTCATACTTAATTGTTTTGCAAAATATTTTTCTTAAGTCTGTTACAAAGAGCTAGTTCGTTGCAACAAAGCATGTATTGTGTTCGATGATCTCGTGTTAGTACTTAATCGTTTTCTCCACCGTTCATTTTGTGAACATTTTGAGAAACACAAGTCTTGTAACAAACGAGTAGAACAAGTCTTAAGATAGAGTTATCTTGAGCAACTAGCAACTCGAACGAGTTGGGGAAGTCTCTTGGCGGAGTAGTCTTGAGCAATAGCAACTCGAAAGAGTTGGGGAAGTCTCTTAGCGGAGTAGCTTTGAGCATAAGTCTTGGTGCGGAGTAGCATTGAGCAAATAGCAACCGGAGTAGGTTGGGGAGTTGTTTTATGATTCGGGGTCTTTGTTTGTATGAGTTTACGTCAAAGATGTTTAATAAGATAACGTTGGATGTAGGTCGCGGAGTAGTGACCGAACCAATTTAAAAACCATCCTTGAGTTTTGTCTATTTCGTTTTTAATATTTCCGCTGCATTCTGATATCACTGTTGATTCCACTGTGACATTTACTGGCTGAATCGTTGTTGAATACTTCTAACTTTCTAGTTCGAAGTTGTCAACTTCCCCTTTCTTCTAAGTAGTGTCTTAGTGATCATAGAGTTTTTAAAGAAGCTTTAATTAAGCTTAAAATTTTAAATAGACACCTAATTCACCCCCTCCCCCTCTTAGGTGATCTCGCCCTTGACTCTTCAATTGGTATGGAGCCTTGTGCTCTTGATATTGGTTAATTACCAAAGAGTTGATCCTATAGTCATGGACGGGAGACATACTAAGTATCCCATATTCGAAGGGGATAACTACTCATGGTGGAAACATCGTATGGAGCACTATGTCAAAAGCACAGATTATGAATGTTGGATCATAATTCAAAAAGGTCCCCTTGCTATAACGGTCACTAATGTTGATGGAACTAGTTCCGTAAAAAGTGAGGATAAGTATGTCGAGGCTGATTATCGTAAAGTCGAGAAAAATTTTAAAGCCATGTCCATTCTTCAATATGGCATCGGTGAACAAGAAATTAACCGGATTTCCGGATGTACCTCGGCAAAAGAAATTTGGGACACCTTAAGCCTTGCTTATGAGGGAACGTCTCAAGTTAAGAAGCATCGTATTGACCTTCTCATGCAACAATAGGAGATGTTCAATATGGAGCGTGACGAGTCAATTAATAGTCTTTCTTCACGTTTTTCTAGTATTGTTAATGAACTTAAGAGTCTTGGACGTAATTTCGAATCCGAGGACATAGTCCGAAAGATCCTTCGTAGCCTAAGTGATAAATGGCAACCAAAGGTGACGGCTATAGAGGAGGCTAAAGATCTATCCAAATTGACCCTCAATGAACTAATGAGCTCACTCATGGCTCATGAGTTAACTCTCATGAAGCGTTTGGGTGAATGCTCTAAAGCTAGAGGTCTCGCACTCAAATCAACCTCAAGTGATGAGGAAAATGATGGAGACGATGAGCAAGCCATGTACTCTCGTAATATGGCGGATATGATCAATAGTCATGTTCCTAAGAAGTTCAACAATTTTAGAAAGAAAGCTTTTCAAAAGAAGAGATCATTTTCATCCGTTGTTTGTTTCACATGTGGTGAGAAAGGTCATCTTATCAAAGATTGTCCTAAATGGAATGAATTCAAATCCAAGGATAAACGTGATTTTGCAAAGAAAGAATACAAACACAAAGTCATGTCTGCAATCTGGGGTACGTCTGATTCCGAGGAAGAAGAGTCTTCCGGGGAAGAATTGGATGCCAAAGTTTGCATGACAACTCGTCTAAAACTTGATGTTCCCGAGTCTTCAAAGAGAGTGTCCGCAAAATGTCTCATGGCACATTCCGATGATTCTGATCATGATTCCGATGATGAGGTAAATACTCTCAAGACAAAGGTTAGATCTTTCTCCAAAGAAAAGGTATGTTTGATGCTCGATAATCTACTTGACAAATGTCGTGAAAAGAATGAAAAACTTGAAACTATGCAAACTCAAATTGAGGACATAGCCGAAGAAAATGTTTGTCTAAAAGAGTGTCTAGATGAGATAGAGCAGAGTAACATCATACCTTCTCTTAAAAAGGAAGTCAAGAGATTAAAGAAAGAAAATGCGAGTCTTGATAAAGAGGTTAACCTGTCTAATGTCACAGTGACTTCCACTGTGACATCTGCTGTTAAAACTGAAAATGAGTCATTAATCCGACAAGTTGATAACTTAATCAATCAACGTGACTCACTCTTAAAGAACCTCACCTCATGTCAGAATCATGTTAAGAGTCTTGAAGAAGTCTATGAAATGTTGGTTGATGAGAATAATCATGCTAAAGCTGCTTTTGACAAAGTAGGACATCTAAATCTTGACCTTCTTGCTAAAGTTGAAAACTTGAATAAAGAGTTAGTGGTTGCAAAAGAGTTTTACAAGAAATGGGAAGGAAGCCAAACTCTTTTAGACTTTCTTACAAGTCAATCTAAAAATGCTGAAAAGAAAGTTGGACTCGGTTTCAAGCACAACAACGTTCATTGTTGTGTTCGAAACCAAGACCCAAGCAAAACTGATTTTAGAAGAAGAAAGTACGCTGGCCTTCCCGAGTATATAATTTGCAATTATTGTGGCAAGACCGGTCATGTGTTTAATGGTTGTGCTAAGAGATGGAATGACATTAATAAGAACATCAAAGTGGTTAAAAAGATGTGGATCCGAAAAGACTTGATTAATGATGTGATTCACAAAAAGGGGCCCAAATTCATTTGGGTTCCTAAACTAAAAGTTTGATTTCTTATAGCCATTAGCGAGAGGCCGCAACAATTGGTACTTGGATAGTGGATGTTCTCGTCATATGACGGGAAGTGAAAGCCAATTTCTCTCGCTACAAGCCTACAAAGGTGGCACTGTGACGTTTGGCGATAATATGAAAGGTGAAATTGGTGCAATCGGGAAGGTTGGTAAGTCATCGTCACATTGTGTCGACAAAGTGTTGCTTGTCAAAGGTTTGAAGTATAATCTTCTTAGCATATTTCAATTGTGCGATAATGGTAATATTGTTGAGTTTTGTGCTAGTGAATGTCGTGTACTAGATGGAAATACAAGGGAAGTTATTTTGGAAGGAAAACGTGTTAGAGACGTTTACTTGACTAATCTTTGTGCCTTGCCAAGTCAAACATTTTCTTGTATGAGCGCTTTAAAGAACGACTCATGGCTTTGGCATAAAAGATTAGGACATGTAAACGCTAGAACATTGAACACCCTTAGAAAACTCGATCTAGTAAATGGCATTCCTAACATTAAATTCGACCTTAATAAATTGTGTGAAGATTGTGCTAAAGGAAAACAAGTTCGATCCTCCTTTAAATCCAAAAAGTTTGTTAGTACTTGAAAACCTCTTGAACTTCTTCATATTGATTTGTGTGGTCCTATGCGTATAAGAAGTAGAGGTGGTAGTCGTTTTTTGTGTGTGATTGTTGAAGATTTTTCACGTTATGTTTGGCTACTTTTCTTGAGTACTAAAGTGTCAAAGAATTTTTGGGCCGAAGCCTTCAACACATCATGCCATATTTATAACCATGTTATGATCCGAAAAATGCTTAATAAAACTCCCTACGAATTGCTTAAAGGAAGAAAGCCTAATTTATCCTATTTGAAATGATTTGGAAGCAAATGCTTTGTTCACAACAATGGAAAGGATAATTTGGGTAAATTTGATGCTCGTAGTGATGAGGCCGTTTTTGTTGGATATTCGGATCGTAGCAAGGCTTATAAAGTGTACAATAAGCGAACTATGAAAATGGAAGAAAGTGTACATGTCATTTTTGATGAGTCAAATCTTTTTCATTCTAATGAACAGGAAGAGGATGATTAAGATGAGGACTTTGAGCTTGGAATGATTCGACATGACATGGATGAAGTACATAACGAGGAAGAGACCATTTCACAGTTGAATCCACTGTTAAATGGTGAGACGGGTCAAAATTAAGGGGGAATGAATCCACTTTCTGACCAAAATGAGGCTAGTACATCCAGGGGGAATGGGGAACCACATGAACTGAATGAATAACCAGAAACGAACCCCCATTCAAACTCACCAAATGAACCAGATGTCACTGTGGAACCCCCTGTGACATCAGAACCCGAAAATGCCTCAAGCTCACAAATCGTACCTAGAAAGTGGAAGCACCAATCATCTCACCCCCTCTCAAACTTAACCAGTGACCTGAACTCGG
>JAIUZE010070366.1:0-35765 GCA_022085475.1 Heliosperma pusillum
TCTCAAATCAAGAGCATTAGGAACAAATAAACGGCCATGGAAACGAAGAACACCTTCATCATCAAACTTGAAATCTTTAGCTTTACCTTCAAGAAGTTTGGCTTGAATAGACTTGTAGGTAAGATCATCAACTTGGCTTTCGCGGATCTCTCGGAGAAAAACAGGCTCGGCAGTCATAGCACCAACATAAAAAAATCCACGCTCCACGAATTCCAACTTCAACTTTCTAAACTCGGCACAAAGATCATCGGGTAATACCCGCATAACATTCAATGCATGAGAAGCTTTCCTACTAAGAGCATCGGCAACAACATTAGTCTGAACAACGAACACCAATTCCAAATCATGAGTAAATATGTCTCATATTCAACTCTTTTTGAGTAAATATGTACTTCAAGCTTTTGTGATCGATGAATATAGGACAATGAACACCAATTAGGTAATGCCTCCACACTTTCAAAGCATGAACAACGGCGGCCAATTCCAAATCATGAGTAGGATAGTTCACTTCATGAACTCTCAACTGCCTCGAAGCATACACCACCACTTTCCTATTTTGCATAAGAACACAACCCAATCCCATTTTAGAAGCATCACAATAGACATCAAAGTCTACACCATCTTCAGGCAAAGTCAATACCGGAGCGGTAGTTAACCTCTTCTTTAACTCTTGAAACGCGGCTTCACAAGCTTCATTCCATAGGAACTTGGTTTCCTTCTTCAATAGCTGAGTCATCGGTCTAGCAAGCTTAGAGAAATCCTTGACAAATCTACGGTAATAACCAGCTAAACCAAAAAAACTTCGAATCTCTCTAATATCGGTCGGACTCTTCCAATCAACAACGGCCTCAATTTTAGAAGGATCCACCATTACACCTTATTTAGAAATCACATGCCCAAGAAAGGACACTTTAGGTAACCAAAATTCACACTTGGAGAACTTAGCATACCACTTCTGACGACGAAGAACACCCAGAATAGTCCTTAGATGAATAGCATGTTCTTCTTCGGACTTGGAGAAAATAAGAATATCATCAATGAACACCACCACACACTTGTCAAGGTACTCACTAAATGTGCGGTTCATTTGATCCATAAAGATAGCAGGAGCATTCGTCAAACCAAATAGCATTACTTTGAACTCATAATGACCATACGTTGTACTAAAAGCAGTCTTCGGTATATCAACATCACGAACGGGAATTTGGTGATAACCGGATCTCAAATCAATCTTGGAAAATGTAGAAGCACCCTTTAGTTGATCAAATAAATCTTCAATTCTTGGTAAAGGATACCTATTCCTTATTGTAATCCGATTCAATTCACGATAATCAATACAAAGCCTCATAGAACCATCTTTCTTCTTCACAAAAAGAACAATAGCACCCCAAGGCGAGGCACTTGGTCGAATAAAACCCTTCTCAATCATATCATCTACCTGCTTCCTTAATTCTTTCAATTCGGTCGGAGCCATACGGTAAGGAGCTTTGGCTATGGGTCCGGAACCAGGTACAAGATCAATAGAGAACTCAACATCACGCTCGGGAGGAATCCCGGGCAAGTCTTCAGGGAATACATCAACAAATTCACGAACGATAGCCACATCTTCAATACTTGGCAAAGAGGTAGTTGAAGAAGTCACAATACACAAGTATGCTTGGTGACCTTTTCTAACCATACTTACCAATTTCATAGCGGAAATTAAAGACACACCTTTTGGGGATGAGATCCCTTATAGGTTATTCTAACTCCTAAAGGACTCTTTAAATAAATCTTTTGATCACGACACTCGAACCTAGCATGGTACAATGCTAACCAATCAATACCTAGGATTATATCGAACTCTCCTAGAGGTAACTTAAGGAGATTTGCGGGAAAGATAGAACCCGCAATAGATATTGGGACATTAGGATATAGAGTAGAACAAGAGATAATATCTCCGGATTGTAAGGATATGGGAGTATCCTCACTAGATGTAGGCTCGATAGATAGTTTATTAGCATAAGTCGAAGACACAAAAGACATAGAAGCACCGGTATCAAATAGAATAAGACACGGTTGCTCTAAGATTGAGAACATACCCGTAATGATCTCTGGATGAGCATCGGCTTCGGCACGGCTCATGACAAAGATAGAACCCTTAGGTTTAGCAGGAGGAGGAGTAGGCAACTTTCGATCGGGCAATCATCATAACGGTGACCACCCTTTTGGCAAAAGAAGCACACATAAGGTCGGTTGGAACAAGACACACCGGGGTGGTGTGGAAGTCTACAACGGCTGCAAAAGCGACCTTGCATTACTACAAATTCATGCAATAACAACGCCCCATCAACAACGCATACTCACGAAAATAAAGAAAAACCGTTGTGGAATAGAGAATTATTTTTCCGCGGAATTTTATTAAACCTAAAAACAACGGTATTAGTTTTTCGAACGTTGTTATTAGTTTTAACAACGGCGTGAACTAAAATAACCGTTGTAAATAAATTTACTAATAACAACAGTTTATTCTATATCCGTTGTTATTAATTTAGCACGAAATAAGGAAAAGTAATAACAACGGGTATGAAAAGCCCGTTGTTATAATGTGTTATTAATTTGGCGCAATATTTGTCTTAAATTAATAACAACGGATATGATTTTGTTGTACGTTGTTGTTAGTTGTAACAACGGATATAACTTTGTTAACCGTTGTAAATAAGGAACCTAATAACAACGGTGACTATGAATAATAACCGTTGTCAATACTTTTAATAAAGATGAAAAAAACACACAACACTAATAATACTGTACTGCAACACAAAAACACAAACACAAAGCGATTATACTGCATCACAAAACCACAAACACTAATAATTTATTGATTTCCTGATCGTCTCTTTGTCATCATCTCCGTCTGCTATTTCTTATTAATCAGGTATTCTAATAATTTTTCTTTATTGATTTCCTGAATTTCGTTTATTTGTGAATTAGTTGCCTTATACATTGCATTTTCTGAATTAGTTGGCTTATTATTGAATTAGTTTTAATTAGTTGGATTTTCTGAATTACTTGGCTTACTATATATACTACGAATGTAGATAAATGACTCGAACTTGGATGAATGCTGCGAATATGAGTGACCCAAACTATAAGGATGGTTTAGCTGAATTTTATGAAGTCGTTGCGAACAATTTGAATGGTTCTTCTAGTATTCCATGCCCTTGTGAAAGATGTGGTAATATTAGGTATATGGCTATTCCGGACGTTAAAATTCACCTAGAAAAGTATAGTTTTAGTCGATCCTATACCCGTTGGATTTTTCATGGGGAATCATTAGAGGAAGATAATAATTTTGAAGAAGATGATCTTGAGGTATACGAAAGGATAACTGATGATCCCGAGTTTGCCGAGTATGTTGAGTTGGAAGCAGACGAGTTGAATGTTGGGTCTACAGATAATGAAGAAAAAGATGATGAATCAAATGCTTTTGAAGATGAAAACATTAATTTGGATGACCTTGACAACATGTATGAGAAGTTGTGTGAGTCTGAAGCGCCTCTATACCCTGGTTGTAAGTACACAAAGATGTCGGCTGTGGTGAAGTTGTATAATATCAAGGGGGCAAATGGGGTTAGTGACACGTGTTTCACTAGTTTATTAGCCTTGATAAACGACATGCTTCCAGATGGTAATGTTCTTCCCGTTAAGACATATGAGGCTAAAAAACTAATTAGAGGGGTGGGTATGAAATATGAGAAAATACATGCATGTCCAAATGATTGCGTATTGTATCGAAAATTATATCAAAACTTAACCAATTGTCCGGTTTGTTTTGAGTGGCGTTATAAGGATAAGGAAGGGATCCCGGCTAAGGTGTTATGGTATTTTCCAGTGATACCAAGATTCATAAGGATGTTTGCGAATAGCAATGATTCAAAAATGTTAACTTGGTATGAAACTGGAAGAATAAATGATGGGAAGCTAAGACACCCGGCAGATGGTATGCAATGGAAATCGTTCGACGCTAAGTATCCCGAGTTTCGGCATTGAACCTAGAAACTTACGTCTAGCGCTGTCCACTGATGGAATGAACCCACATGGAAACATGAGTACCCAACATAGTACTTGGCCAGTAGTGTTGGCAATATACAACTTACCTCCATATGTGTGCATGAAAAGAAAGTACTTGATGTTGTCGTTGTTAATTTCCGGCCCTAAACAACCTGGAAATAATATAGATGTCTATTTGGAACCTCTTTTAGATGATTTGCGAATTTTGTGGGATAGTGGGATAGAAGTATTTGATGCATATAGGAATGAAACTTTCAATTTGAGAGCGATGTTATTGTGTACAATAACCGACTATCCGGCTTATGGCGACCTTTCTGGGCATACGGTGCATGGGAAAGAGGCATGTCCATTGTGTGGGGAGGATATCGAGTCTGAATACTTGAAGTGTTCTCATAAGTATGTGTATTTGGGAAATAGGAGGGGCTTGGATCCTGACCATTGTTATCGCAAGCAGCATAAAGCATTTAATGGACGTCAAGAACATCGTCAACCTCCTAGAATTTTGAGTGGGCATGAAGTTTATCAGAAAGTAAAGCATATTGAGATAAAATATGGGAAGAAGAACGGCTCTAAATTGTCTACTCGTGGGTATAAGAAAAGATCCATATTTTTTGATAAACTTCCATATTGGCCTGACCTGGAGGTCAGGCATTGCCTCGATTTCATGCACATTGAGAAAAATGTCTGTGATAATATTATCAATACCCTCCTGAATGTTCCCGGTAAAACAAAGGATAACGCCGCAGCTAGGGAAGATATGCAAATGATGGGTATTAGGCTAGAGTTGGCACCACAGAAGAGAGGTAATGGTACATTTTTACCGCCAGCAGCTTATACCCTTTCACGGAATGAGAAAAAAGAGTTTTGTGCATGCTTGAATGGAATTAAAGTGCCACATGGTTATTCGTCCAACATCAAAAGCCTTCTGTCGATGCAAGATCTAAAACTCACCGGGTTAAAGTCACATGATTGCCACACTTTGATGCAACAATTACTATCCGTGGCTATTCGCTCCATTTTACCTGAAAAGGTACGATATGCTATTACCAGATTCTGTCTCTTCTTCCAGTCCATATACGATAAAGTCATCGATCCCGATGATGCGGATTCATTGCAGGACCTCGTTGTCACCTCTCTTTGTCATTTTGAAATGTATTTTCCACCCTCTTTCTTCACTATCATGATTCACCTGACCACTCACTTGGTTAGGGAGATTTTGTACCTTGGGCCCGTGTACTTGAGATACCAGTATCCTTTCGAAAGATTGATGAAAGTCTACAAGGACTATACATCTAATCGGTATCGTCCAGAAGGTTGTATTGCTGAACGTGCTATATTAGACGAAGCTCTTGCATATTGTTACGCTCATCTCTCCCCTGAGGAGTTAATTGGCGTTCCAAAGAATCGTCATAGTGACTGGATGACCGGAAAAGGTATTAGGGGCCGGGTTGAAAAAATTGTGGCACGTGACATGTTACATTTAGCACATACGTATGTGCTAAACAACGAAGATGAGGTGCAACCTTATATTCAACAACACAAAGATGAGCTCAAATACGATCACCCAAACAAGAGCGAGATGTGGATTGCAAACGAGCATAAGAAGACATTTGGAGAGTGGTTTAGGAATGTTGTCTTGGAGTATAAGAATTTGTATGGTGATGACATCTCTCCTAGGTTACTACGTCTTGGGTTAGGTCCAAATGCCAGGGCCACTTTTTTCAGCGGTTTTGCTATTAATGGTTATACTTTTTACACCCGCGAGCAAGATGAGTTGAGCACAATGCAAAATAGTGGTGTGAGTTCTGAATTTGAGGCAATGCACTTTGCTACTTCAAAAGATAAAAACCCTATTTGGGGAAAATGCCTTTATTATGGTGTTATTCAAGAAATATTGGTATTAGATTACATTGATTTCACAATACCTCTGTTTCGATGTAACTGGGTTGATAACAACAACAATTGTGTTCGAAAGGATAAAATGGGATTTACGTTGGTCAATTTGGATAAGGTTGGCAATAATAAGGATGATCCTTTCATAATGGCATCCCAAGCTAAACAAGTGTTCTATGTCACCGATCCTATGGATAAGAAGTGGTATGTTGTACTATCTATAAGGAGTAGATGGGGTGCACCCGATAATGGTGGGGATAATGATTAGGAAGTCGTGTTTGAGGGAATGGATCACTCTTCCACTGTATCTTATTTCGACAATGTTGACACTGATCATGATAACATTGAAAGCATCTATATGCGTGATGATCATGGTGAAGGTATTTGGGTTAACGAAGAAACTATGTCGGGCAAGAAACGTCCCCGATCCTGAGACGGTTAATAATGTGAGGTATTAGCTTATATATTTGATTTTTTTTTTGTTTCTGTTAGTTTCTGTTATTTTTTTAAATTACTATCTTTCTGATGTGAGGTATTAGCAATTCAAGTTCAAGATGTGTAGTCATTTAGTGTATTGTCTTTAGTTTTTGTTAGCTTTGGTCATTGTTGAAGATTCCCAAATTATTTAGCTTTTGGTCATTCAGTGTATACTGCTTATGATATTGTTGTCTTCTTTGGTTTCTGCTGATTATTATTGCAGTGTATAGTGCTTATGATATTGTTGTCTCTAATTATAATTAAAAAAAAATAAAGGTAAATAACAACAACGGTTGTTGTAAATATACCTGTTGTTATTGATTATCACAACGGTTATTAACCACAAACCGTTGTCATAGTGTTTACTAATTACAACGGGTAGACTACTATAACCGTAGTCATTACTCTATCACAACGGTTTGTTTATGATAACCGTTGTCAATATTTGTAGATAGAAAACACACAACACTAATAATACGACTGTACTGTAACACAAAAACTCTATCACAAAGCGATCATTTTTCTGTCATCATCTCCCTTATTATTTTTGAATTTGTGAATTTGTGAACTATTTCTTGAATTTGTGAATTTGTGAATTTGTGAATTTGTGAATTTGTGAATTTGTGAATGTCATTTCCTGAATGTCGTATATTATTTTCACCAATTCAATGTCGTTTATTAGCAAATTTGTGAATGTCATTTCCTGAATGTCATTCAATTCTAATTTTGCTTTATCGATTGAATAGCTTTGAATTGAATTAGTTTAATTACTTCTAAACTTAAGTCAAAAAACAAATTAACGTATCAACATTAATATTATTAAATAATAAGTTCAAACGGCGCCACACACAAATGGCGCCAAAACAACAACAACCAAACAACCAAACAACTACAACCAAACAACAACAACAAATTAAATTGAGTCCGGGTAAATCTCCCGGATAGCTGCCACCGCTAGAGCATATGCATCAATCGGGTCAGCCTCGGCCAGAGCCAACCCTTCCCACTACTCTACCTGGGTCACTTCAACGAGGTCGACCCCATTTGGCCAACGGTAACGGTCATATTCGGAAGCCACCCATAGATATGGCCCAGGCTGGTGGTCCGTGCTCTCAATAAAATCTTTTCGCCCATGCCTGGCCTTGTCAAACATTCTTGCAAGTTTGAATGCGGATGCACGATGAGCATCTGACATCCCAAACTCGAAAACGAGTTCCCCTGTAAAGTACCTGCGATGAAAATTTGGCCACATCTTCCTGATTAAGTAGCCATTTCGAATAAGCGTATCACGGAGTTTTTTGTAGCTTTTACACACAACGTAGCCACCCTCAATATGAGAGGCATTTGTTTCTTGATGCAAGCATATGGTTTAGTAAAAGTTTCAGACATTTTGTATGGTTGATGTTAGTATTGAGGCTGGGAAATTTTGTATGGTTTACCAAATATGTTATTGATTAGAGTTGGGAATTTTGTATATGTGGTTGATAACCTGCTTGTATTGAGGCTGTATTTATAGAGAGTTATTTATTGGAGTTATTTATTCACATGCATGCATTGGTTCACATGAAGGCATTGATTCACATGCATTTCCAAATCCCAAAACGACTATACATCCACATGCATGCAGTACGTTATTGATTGAGTAAATGTGTGAATATGCAGTACGTTACATTTCCTATGTAGTCAATGCACTTACTGCAATATGCACTAACTGTCCACAACAGTTATAAACAAAGGCCCGTTTTGGTTAGTAATAACAACGGGTTTTTAAGCAATACCCGTTGTTATTTCTCTATCATGAACCGATATCATTACTCTATCACAACGGTTGTGTTCACGAAAACCGTTGTGGAAAGTAATAACAACGGGTTTTTAACCAATACCCGTTGTTATTGCTCAATATTATTATTTTTAATTAAAAGATATTGCAGTCCAAACCCGTGAATAAACAACAGCAGAACCAGCATTGATTAAAGCATCCATTGAACATCATCAATGGCAGCATAACCCCTCTATAAATACAGCCTCAAAACCCCTCCTTTAAATATTACATAACTACCCTAAAATTAATATCATCAATGGCAGCAGTTAACCTTCCCAACGATGAGACGACCCTTACAAAATTGATTGCAGATGAGGAGGAGGCTCTTGCCGTAGTTCCCGCTGATCATCACCCATTGATTAAAGGATCCATTGAACATCGAAGGGATTATTGGATTGAGAGGCGTGAAGCAGTCCGACTTGTCAACCAAGCGTCGTCATCATCATCGTCCTCTGGCTACCCACGTCGGCCTTATACTCGGAGGTTGGATGCCGCAAGAGATATGTTGAGCTGTACCCGTCCTACCTTATCTCCACATGCAAGACGTGTACTTGCAGGCATTGAATCTGTTATTGCAAAATACGAGGTTAATGATCCGGAAGTCATCAGTATCATCAATATTGTTCCGGATTGTTGGTGGCAGTGTGAGAAAAGCTTTTTACACTTAACCGGAATTGTTCCGGATTATTTAACATCTTTATTTATTTGATGTCGGATGAATGTAATGTACTTTATTATAAAATCTAGGTTATTCCTAATGAAATCAATGAGAAAGAATGTTGTTTAAAGTGTTTGAATTGATGTTCAATATTTTGATGTATTATTAATTAGAAGTATATAAAAAAGGGTTAGGGTTTAGGGTTTAGGGTTTAGGGTTTAGGGTTTAGGGTTTAGGGTTTAGGGTTTAGGGTTTAGGGTTATTTTGAAGTAACACACGTATACTAATAATGATATGATAAGTGAATATTTGCATGGTGTTAACCCCCAATTTAGCTCAGTTTTGTATGTCATTTGTGCTTTGTTAAGCCACTTTATGAGCTAATATCGTCTTCTAGGCGAATTCCTATGTTCTAACGTGTTTTGTAGGGGAAGTGACGTTTCTACGCGCTTTTTCTATATTCCCGAGCATTTGCCTAGAACCCGACGATTCGAAGAAGCAAGCTCGACCATATCAAAGGCATTTCAAGAAGGTTCACTAATTCGAAAGAGAGAAGAAGTAAAGACGGTTTCGTAGTTGTCGGAAGATCAATCATTTAGGCGGAAGAATTCATCGCTTTACAACAAACCCTATCAACAAACCCGACTCAAGAGGTCAAGGGGGATGTTGGAAGTCAAGTCAAAGCAAAGGGAGATGAAGCGTTAGTCAAAAGCTTCTAGATGACAACTAACCCGATTGGGTAAGTGTGTACCCGATCGGGTATGTGTGCTGCTTCGAGCATTGCGGCTCCTTCTTCATATTTTTGACCTATGTGTTTAATGCCCGACCTCTTCCCCACGAAACTCTAATACTATAAATAGATGCTCTAGCCCTCATATCATATCATCCATCTCTTCTTCACACAACATCTCTTCTCTTCTTACATTTCTCTTTAGTTTAGTTCTTCTTCTTTCTTAGTTTAGTTTAGTTTTAGTTTTCTCTAGTTTAGTTTAGTCTAGTTCTAAGTTTTATTCAATTGTAGTTGTTCTAGTTGTAATTGGAATTCAAGTTTCCGTGTTTGCATTTCCTATTCAAGTTGTAACACCCGCAAATGTACCCTATTTTTATAATGAAAATATTTTACGAATACTTTTCAGCGTATTTTAGTTTTATTTTAGAATTTAATGTTCCGAGTCGAATTTAGAATTTCCGAGTTCGTATTTGGAATTTCCGCGAGATTTCATGTAAATCCCGTCTTAAGTCGTATTTGACTTTCGTTGACTTTTTCCCTCATATACTCCCTTCCTCACCCTAACCTAATTCATTCACACAACTCAACTTTTCCTTCTTCTCTAAGAAAACCCCATAAAACCTTGCCTCCATTTTTGATCCGTCTTAGATTCGTCGCTACTCCTTCGTTACTCGCTCAAATTCACCTAAGTTCGTCTTATTCTTCTCCTCTTAGCTTCCTCTATCCGTATTGGTAATAAAATTACCGTCTTTCTCGCTTTTTAAATTATCCGTCTTTCTCAAGGTGAATGATATTCATCTTTTATTATCTAATTGTATGTAGGTGGAGACTAGGAAGTTTTAGAAATCGATTAAAGACGCGAAAAGGTAACGGTGAAGGGTTACTCGATATCATTTACGTGTTTTATGTGTTTTCTAGGCTAGTAATCGTATTTAGATTATGGTTAGTATGCTTAGGACTTGTGTTGTTGTTGTTAGTTGTTGTTAGTTGTTAATTGATATGAGAATTGATGGTTTGTGATGATAAATGAGGATTTTTGTGTTGGTAACTTGTTGAATTTTGATCGTCCCTGAATCCCGTGTAGGACGCAGGCTGCGTCGTGGTGACGCAGGCAGCGTCACTCGCTGCCGACAGTAATTTTCCTGCACTGACCCATTTTCGTAAAATGATCATATCTCCTTTGTTACTTGCTTTTTTTGAGCTTGTGACATCCCGTTGGAACCGTAAGAGGATAATCTATCACCTCCATTTAGAATTTCTGCATTTTCATGTCTAGAACTCTAGTTATGACCGTTTGAAGTGGACCGTTGTTTTCGTTTGTTTCCAAACAACGTTGTTTTGGAGAGGCATCTATGTTTTTTTATTCATTATGCTTCATAAACTTGTACTAATGCTTATGTATCATGTATTGAGTCATGTTTATCATATTTAAACTTATATGATTCCCTATTCTCATGTTTTGTGACGGGTTTTGGTATGTTCCCACTTTGAGTCGGTTTTTACAAATGATACGGTTTGAGCACTATTTTGTCTTGTGCTTTGTACTCTAATTCCCTTGGCTACCTCCACGTTCGTAAGGCTGGAATGTCGGAACAGGGAGGTATCCTACTGATTAATTGCATGTGTTAGTGGGCATACGACGACGTTGTTGGGAGTTGAACGCTATGCGTTGATCGACCCGGCCGTCAAATGTTGTGTACTTGCGAGGTGGTGTTATTTTCATGTAGCGTACCGCTTGTTATGAGGCTTATGCTCTTTTCCACCTCTTTCGTGAATTGATCTACCGAATTTGGGGTACTCGGCGTCTATGATTGACCGAGTCTTGGATGCGAAATGTTTATCGCATGTCGAATCGGAACACGTTTATTCCGAGAATCTGGCCAGGTTTAGACTAGGACCGTATTATTATCGTCGTGCAACCAGGAGGAAATTAGTCTACATATACGAAATGTAGCATCGTGTATGAGTTCAGGGAAATGTTATATCCCGTTGATGCCTTTTAATCATACTTGCCATGTACACGGTGCTAGTGCGTTTCATTTACCGTGAGAGATGTCGTCTTTGTGTCGATCGTTCTTGAATGCGTGATTTCATGACTTATTATTCATGGTCATTGCATGATTGGGCATCATCTATGTATTGGTATGTTTGAATGGATGATAATATGATGGATTTATTGTGATCATCGCATGACTTGGCATGGTTTGTTTGTCGAGTCTCAATCTTATCAAACTTATACCGCTAACGGTGAGATGTAAGCCCTAGTGAGCGTATTCGGTTGCCTAAGAGTGTCTTCCCTGAGTCTTTGTATAACATGATGGATTCGGACTTGTAACTCTTATGCTCTTATCATTATATATTGAATTGCCTATCTATCCTTATCGTATTTCACATGTATATCTATATATGCATGCTTCTACTTTTGTATTTCCTTCTATGTACGTTTAATGTGATATGGCTGGGAGAACCCGGAGTTACTCCCCACTGATTGTGGCGTTCATGTTTTTCATGGATGAACAGGTTGCTTGCATGAATGGCTTTTTGCTAGATATTTTGGGTTCGGGTGTGAGCTAGCGGGCGTTGTCCCTGGATTAAAACACCCCTAGACGTTGTTTAGTTGTTTTGCTAAACACTTGACATTTATTATATTTTGAGAGACTTCGTCTCTTTGTTGTATTTCGTATTTTAGTTTGTAATATTTGACAATCCTCGTATTTTCTATCTTGCATGTATAAAAGTTTTTAAAACTTCATATTTCCGCTATATATTTCACATGCTTGTTTGTTTTATATTTCCGCATTCGCGAGGGTTGTCACAGTTGGTATCAGAGCTTAAACGCTCCCGACGCACACACGTGAACCCTAAACTTAAATCACTTGACCTTGAAATAATCAATGAGAGATGGGTAGACTTAAGGACCTAAGGTGGTAGTCTTTGTTGTACTTGATGTTTGTTAGGTTCTAACTTGTTTGTTGATTGTGTTGAGTGATGTTATGTTTGTTTGTATCTAGCGTCTTAAGGTGGATCATTGTGTTACCTAATTGAAGTGTATTTCTTCCTCATCGATGTATTCTCTCGTCCTTAATGTATTATGCTCTCTTCCTTCTATCTAAGTACTTCTTTCTCTTCCAACTTGTTTTCCTCTTGGAAATTACTCTTGATAGTTTCCTCCATCTTACCATTGGTATCCTTACCTTCCTCTTGTAAAATTTTTATGGATGTCATACCCTTTTGTTTGTGGTATATTATACTTGGTTGGAAGAATTGTGAACTTTGTGGAATATTAGTGTTTGTTAGAATGAATTTGTGATTTGAGGAAATGGTGTAGATCTAAATTCACCCTATATTGATGATTGGTTGTATCTCTAAGGAAAGGTAGTAAGATAAGTTTGATGATTTTAATGCTTGATGCTTGTCATGACTAATGTGTGGATAGTTCATGATATTTGATTGTGTAAGGTTGAATGAGTGGCTAAGACTTCTTAACCCATTAGCGATTTAATCTTTTGAATTTAGGAGTTTGAATGATGCCTTGAGTTGTAAAATGCTTTTGAGATTAAGTGACGTCTTGTGTTTCCTATTGTGTGTTTGTGAGTATAGGCTTGGTGGAAAAGTTTTTGGCTATAGTTCTTGGATTTAAAGATATAAGCTTATCTTATGGTATCGGAGACTCGTTTGAAGTAGTAAGGTTTCGTTGTAAGTTGAACCATATTACTTGAGGATTATAGATATGAGCGAGATTCGATAATGTGAGCTAGGATGGAAATACCTTGGATGTTAATGATGATGTTTGACTTGATGTTATACTTTGATAATAATGCACTCGTGGGCTATATGATGTTGATAATGACGTTTTGTTCGGTGTTCTACCTTGTGGCCGTAGGAGTTGAAAAGAGATTAGTATGGAAAATTCCTTATGGGTTCTTCGGTTTTTGAAACCTTTAGGAATGTGTCAAATTATGGAGTTGAGAGAATGTTACTATGCTTGAGTTGCAATTCCGCAATTGAGAATCCGTGTTATATGAAAGGATGGATGAATTGGGTTGTAATCTATTTGTTAAATCTAGGTGTACCTTACTCCGATGATTTGTGGTACGATGGTCCCTTGTAAGAGACCTTTGTTTGGGATGAGTTATTTTACTATCACCCTAAGTCTGAAAGGAGAAATTTTGTGGATTAAACCTTAAACCTTTACTCGTGCCATCATTCCTTTTCATTTCCATTCTTGAATGTTTTTTTGTCAAGATTAATCTTTAAGAAATCGCATGCTCGTATCTTATTTCTTACTCGGATAGCTTCATAACGCCACTATCTGCTTTGTCTCTTCCTTGACTTCGTTATTTTCAGCGTTCCTCTCTTGTAATCTCGTGCCTTATTTATTCCCGTGTTCTCCTTGAGATTCCTTATCGTTTTCCATCTCGTTGCTCCTTCATCTTTTCTCTAGTGGATTGGATATTCCGTTTGTAAAGCTAAGAGAATAAGTGTAATTTATTTTGGAATTCTTTAGCTAGAATATGTGTCTTTGGATTGAGCAAATTTCATGTTGTATTTGTTCATGGGAAATAGGACTTAAGCTCTAGGATGAATCCTAATAGTGATAATGTATCCTCTCTTAGTGGTTTTAGATTTGGAGCTTGGTATCGTAGTGCTATTTTGAGAATTGAGTTGATCATGATAATAGTTCGTTGTTGTTGGGTAGTATAACGGTTGCTTGGTATGTCATTTGGGAATTAGATGTCTCTAATTGGTGGTACTCTAAAAGAGACTTTGCTTTAGGGTAATTAAGCCGGTAACCAAAGTTTGAGAAGTATTGTCATAAATGAAAATTTATTCATTTTGAGTTTTTGATGAGCTAGATGATTTGAATGATTGTCTTATTGCCAAGTGATTGGCCATTTGTGGTTTGGAATTAGTAATTCTCTTTTATTCTTAAGGAATCATATTTTGAGATTGACAAATGTTCCTTGCAAGCTTTTGATAGTGAGTGCTCAGTTGTTATGGATTATAGAGATAGAATGGTGAACCCATTTATCTTGAGGATTAGTAACCACCATAGTTTGCTAATGTGACTATTTATATTTGAGGCTTCGAGCGTAGTAATGATCGAATTAAGGATGATATGGCATATTAAAGAATCCTTATAACCGATAATGGATTGTGGATTTTCCTTTGTCGGGAGACTTTGGATGAGGCTAGTTGAATCTTAGATAATTATGTTTGTTGCTTTGATTGTGTTTTGACTTTCGAAGATGAGAAAGTTCATTGCAAATTTAGGATAATGAGTTTGAAGTAAATTGAATCAAGGGAATTTCATGGTAAGTCTCCTTTACCATGTGGATTGTTAGTTGTGGAGTCTACCGTGCCGATGGACTTCAGTAGATACTAAATGGATCTGAATAGTTAGGTTATTGGCTTGAAATCTCGTGATTATGGAGTATATTTTTTTGTAAGAATTCTGATGATTGAAAATGATGAGTTGCAAATTGGGTAAATTGCATTCTCTTGAGGATTTGGTTTATTAGTAGAGTTAGTGATGTTGAATTCTTGTAGATCTTCGTGCCGATTTCATCGTGATCTTCCTATTCCTAAGAGTTCGATTTGTTTCGTTTTTGCGTGTTTTGTATATATTTTGTTACCCTGAATTGTGTGTGAATTGTGCGAGTCGCTCTATGTACGTGTAATGTCCTGTTATTTTATTTTATCTTTGATGAAACCTTCAAATTTCCATATTGTATTTCTGATTTAACTTTTCAAAGAAGTCTAAAGATGGATTGTGTACCCTCTTTTGGAGAAAATAGATTTCTTTTGCTTTTATACCTTGATTTTGCGTTTGGTTGGATGTTTGGACTTGTTATTGGAGACGTCTAGTGACTAGTCCTGCACTTACTAACGCTTGTTTTGATTTTCGATTTCACTATTTCGACATTGCTTTGATTTGGATAACTAGAGTACTCGTTCGCGACGGGCACTCCTGCGATCCGTAAATAAAGTTTCGCACTTGTGAAAATTTCCTTAAACCCTTTTCAAGATGAACCTCGTTTCATAAATGTTTTCCTTATAAAAGTTTTCGTATTAGTTTTTGAAAACCGACTCTTGTCCTTGATACTTTTGTTTTCTACTCTCAAGTTTCGAGGACGAAACTTTTTAAAAGGTGGGGTGATTGTAACACCCGCAAATGTACCCTATTTTTATAGTGAAAATATTTTACGGATACTTTTCAGCAAATTTAAGTTTTATTTGGAATTTAATGTTCCGAGTCGAATTTAGAATTTCCGAGTTCGTATTTGGAATTTCCGCGAGATTTCATGTAAATCCCGTCTTAAGTCGTATTTGACTTTCGTTGACTTTTTCCCTCATATACTCCCTTCCTCACCCTAACCTAATTCATTCACACAACTCAACTTTTTCTTCTTCTCTAAGAAAACCCCATAAAACCTTGACTCCATTTTTGATGCGTCTTAGATTCCTCGCTACTCTTTCGTTACTCGCTCAAATTCACGTAAGTTCGTCTTATTCTTCCCCTCTCATCTTCCTCTATCCGTATTGGTAATAAAATTACCGTCTATCTCGCTTTTTAAATTATCCGTCTTTCTCAAGGTGAATGATATTCATCTTTTATTATCTAATTGTATGTAGGTGGAGACTAGGAAGGTTTAGAAATCGATTAAAGGCGCGAAAAGGTAACGGTGAAGGGTTACTCGATATCATTTACGTGTTTTATGTGTTTTCTAGGCTAGTAATCGTATTTAGATTATGGTTAATATGCTTAGGACTTGTGTTGTTGTTGTTGGTTGTTGTTAGTTGTTAATTGATATGAGAATTGATGGTTTGTGATGATAAATGAGGATTTTTGTGTTGGTAACTCGTTGAATTTTGATCGTCCCCGAATCCCGAGTAGAACGCAGGCTGCGTCGTGGGACGCAGGCTGCGTCATGTGACGCAGGCTGCGTCGTGGTGACACAGGCACAGCGTCACTGCCGCTGCGACAGTAATTTTCTTTCACTGCACTGACCCCTTTTCGTAAAATGATCATATCCCCTTCGTTACTTGCTTGTTTTGGGCGTGTGACATCCCGTAGGAACCGTAAGAGGATAAGCTATCACTTCCATTTAGAATTTATGCATATGCATGTCTAGAACTCTAGTTATGACCGTTTGAAGTGGACCCTTGTTTTCGTTGGTTTCCAAACAACGTTGTTTTGGAGAGGTATCTATGTTTTTTTATTCATTATGCTTCATAAACTTGTTCTAATGCTTATGTATCATGTATTGACTCATGTTTATCATATTTAAACTTATATGATTCCCTATTCTCATGTTTTGTGATGGTTTTTGGTATGTTCCCACTTTGAGTCGGTTTTTACAAATGATACGGTTTGAGCACTATTTTGTCTTGTGCTTTGTACTCTCATTCCGTTGGCTACCTCCACGTTCGTAAGGCTGGAATGTCGAAACGGGGAGGTATTCTACTGCTTAAATGCATGTGTTAGTGGGCATACGACGACGTTGTTGGGAGTTGAACGCTATGCATTGATCGACCCGGCCGTCAAATGTTGTGTACTTGCGAGGTGGTGTTATTTGCATGTAGCGTACCGCTTGTTATGAGGCTTGTGCTCTTTTCCGCCTCTTTCGTGAATTGATCTACCGAATTTGGGGTACTCGGCGTCTATGATTGACCGAGTCTTGGATACGAAATGTTTATCGCATGTCGAATCGGAACACGTTTATTCCGAGAATCTGGCCAGGTTTAGACTAGGACTGTATTATTATCGTCGTGCTACCAGGAGGAAATTAGTCTACATATACGAAATGTAGCATCGTCTATGAGTTCAGGGAAATGTTATATCCCGTGGATGCCTTTTAATCATACTTGCCATGTACACGGTGCTAGTGCGTTTCATTTACCGTGAGAGATGTCGTCTTTGTGTCGTCGTTCTTGAATGCATGATTTCATAACTTATTATTCATGGTCATTGCATGATTGGGCATCGTTTATGTATTGGTATGTTTGAATGGATGATAATATGATGGATTTATTGTGATCATCGCATGACTTGGCATGGTTTGTATGTCGAGTCTCAATTTTATCAAACTTATACCGCTAACGGTGAGATGCAAGCCCTAGTGAGCGTATTCGCTTGCCTAAGAGTGTCTTCCCCGAGTATTTGTATAACATGATGGATTCGGACTTGTAACTCTTATGCTCTTATCATTATACGTTGAATTGCCTATCTATCCTTATTGTATTTCACATGTATATCCATATATGCATGCTTCTACTTTTGTATTTCCTTCTATGTACGTGTAATGTGATATGGCTGGGAGAACCCGGAGTTACTCCCCACTGATTGTGGCGTTCATGTTTTTCATGGATGAACAGGTTGCTTGCATGGATGGCTTTTTGCTAGATATTTTGGGTTCGGGTGTGAGCTAGCGGGCTTTGTCCCCTGGATTAAAACACCCCTAGACGTTGTTTAGTTGTTTTGCTAAACACTTGACATTTATTATATTTTGAGAGACTTCGTCTCTTTGTTGTATTTCGTATTTTAGTTTGTAATATTTGACACTCCTCGTATTTTCTATCTTGCATGTATAAAAGTTTTTAAAACTTCATATTTCCGCTATATATTTCACATGCTTGTTTGTTTTATATTTCCGCATTCGCGAGGGTTGTCACACAAGTTCTTGTTCCATTTCAATCTTTGCTCATCCTTTTCGGTAATCTTTATTCTCGTGTTTACATTATAGTTTCATTTTCTTTATCATGTTTATCATTTTTAGTTTTTTAATCTTAGTTTCCTTTTCATTATTAATCATGCATAAGGAGTCACCCTTCTAGGGTGTAGGATAGCCATGTTAGATTAATTAAAAGATGATAATTAGATAAAAGATATTGTGTCTTTAAAACGTTGTTTCTATGCATGTTTGGATTGTAACGATAGTTATCGATTTTTGGCCAAAATCATTTGACTAGTATGGAATTCTTTTCCAAGGTAGACATACGAGAATTGAATAGACAAAGCATGACATGGTAGATTAAGACCTAGTAAATCGCATACAAAGCCTGCTAGACCATCTGATCTATGATTGTAATGAACACATCATTCTTACGAACTCACAATGAATTATTTGCATATCCTAAATCCAATTTCATCAATATGTTAATCTACATGTGTGAACCTACTTCCCTAGATTCTTTTCTTTATTGCATTGTTATTATTTAGTATTTAGTGACAAACATTTGCCAATCGTCCAAGGTAGAGTTCTAACCACAACTATTCACAAGTATCTCCCGTCTCCCCGAGATCGACCCCTTACTTCTCTAATTACATTAATTTGTTGTTAGCCTAGTCTGGGTTATTTATCTTTGATTAGGGTACGCGACAACCCGATCATGATACTTAATAAATAAAAGTGATCCGACCCGAAAATGATACCTAATAATCATCACGCGGATAACAAATAAAGATTTCTATCGAATTAAATTAAATAACCCGATACTAGCGAATTAATTTTGGGTCGGACAGTTTCAGGTTTGTGATGCAAAAACGGCCCGACGACTCGATATATATATAACCTCATCCGCTAGCATATATATTAACATTTAAATGATCGAATTAAATTAAATTAAATGAACAGACACACGAATAAACAGACACGAAAGCCGAAAGGACACGACCCTCGCTCGCTGCTCCCTCACCCAATTAAACTAACCCGGTAATTAAAGTTACATACCCTACGAATCTAATTAACTACCTGATCGGAATATGGCCTATTATTATTAACCATTTATTTGTTGATAAAACGTATGTACATACATACACAATAATATAATATATATTATATATAGGTGGTAAAAAAGCAATAAACCGTCCTTTTTAATTATAATTTGAGCATATATATATATATATATATATATATATATATATATATATATATATATATATATATATATATATATAGGCATCGTCAATATATCCGTCCCTTTTAGCGTACTTGATGAACGAAGTCAATCGACCCCACATATATATATATATCATCATTATTTAATTTGGGAAACATTGACGTGTATATATAATACTTACTTGCTTGTGCATTGATGAATCTGTTATTATTGCAAAGTAGTACGAGGTTAATTAATGATCCGGAAGTCATCATCATTAATTATTATATATATATCATCAATATTATCATCAATATTATTGCAAAGTAGTACATATATACGAGGTTAATAATGACACGTGCCCCCGACCCGGCCCAAAAGCGATCGACCCGAAGTACGTAGCTACTTGCTCTAGATAGTGGATTGCCCGATCCGTAACTGCTGGCCTGGCCACCCGATCAGTTTCAGGTTAACTAGTGATGCATGATAATTATAATAACCAGGTCCTTAATTAAAAAGAAAATGACCCGATTCGAGGATCCCTAGACTCGATATATATATACCACATCCGCTTGACTCGGAAATTATCGACGACCCGCCCAACTATAATCATTCCCGAAATAGACACGAATTGAAAGCCGAAAGGACCCTCGCTTCGACCCGAACCAAACTAATAATAATAACTAACCCGATCGATAAAGTTATTAATTACAAACCCGTCGAATCTAACCCGATTGGAATTGATTCCCAGGCCAAACCCGATTCGAGCTAATAATTAAACGTAACTTACGCCTATAATATAAAATATAGAGCAAAGTAAAATAAATTAAATTAAATTTAGAGCAAAGTTAAATAAATTAATTTAGAGCAAAGTTAATGAATTTATTTCGTGCCTCAAATTTTAATACCGGGCGCGCGTATCTGAAAAATTTAAAAAAATATACATAATCTATAAAAACGGTGTTTTAGAATTTCACCGTTGTTATTACTTTCAACAAAGGGTCATAATAAATAAACCGTTGTTTTAGTGTTATTACTTTCTACAACAGGTGTGCTTTAACCGTTGTCATTACTCTATAACAACGGTGGTTTGTAGGATAACCGTTGTCAATAGTTTCTCTTAATAAACCCTTTAGTTTCTCTTAATAAAAAATAATTTACAATCCTATAGAGTAAATTAAACACACGTACATTATCATCATCATCCTCCTCGTTTACAATCATCCTCGTTTACAACACAAATCTTTTGTTTATTATCATCATCATCCTCCTGTGACACCCTCAAATTTTGCGGAAGAAAAATAAATTAATTGAAATAATAAAACTAATAATCATAACGAAGGTGTCATAAATAAAAAGGGTCATTACAAAACGGAAATAATATTCTACAAAAGAAATATACAAGACGGGAGACATATCTCCCGTATAAATACGGAAATAAAAATAGTGTATAATAATATACAATCTAAGAACCGACTATAGGTCCAAGGTAAATACTTCGCTCGCTAGCTCGTCAATGTACCCCAAGTATGCATTCACCACCTGTTCGACCGCATTAATATAAACACGGAAGCCACAGTCAGTGGGGAGTAACTCCGAGTTCTCCCAGCCACGAAATGTCGAGTTTAATTAAACATGAATAACATAAAAGCAATGTATATGGAAAATACAAAACCTTAACATATATGATATGCTTTTCATGTTATGAAACAATTAACTAACATATACCTATCATATAAAAGCTATCATGTGAATCCGATAATAAAATATAACAAGAGGTAGGTAAGCTGGTATGCTGGCTCAGCGGTTACCCTGTAACATGGCCCTGATACACTCAAACCCTAATCAACACGTAATCATGTGAATCAGTTAACAATCGGTAATCCAAACTCTATCAATCTTAGCCGGCTTGCATCTCACCTTCTAAAACTCATAGCATCATACAAACATGAAAGACCAATACGTCTACAAACAGGCATAAGTTCTTAGGACAGTCAATAGTCGACTTCTGTAACTCGAGGCTATACCACAAGGTAGGAAAACATCCTAGTCCTAGACTGATCAGACCTAGCGACAACAGCTATTCCAGTCCCCGTCCCATGACATAACCGTACATGAGAAACTCTACTAGGCGACCCCCTAAGCAGAGATGGCTAGTACTTAAGCTGGCTCCATTCCCAAAGTGGAACTCTTAGGCAGCCATGCCCCGACTTTGAGATAAGCCCCCCAGGCCGTGACACAAAAGCTATCAAGCTGTGAACTCCATATGCTCGTTAAAGATAGTACGGGCCTATCAATGTCATGGTCCAAGCTACTCATTTAGAATTAGTATGGTCAAGACGCCATATACTCATAATTCTCTATGGGTACTTAGTCAACACAACACCAACCATATAATCAAACAGTCACGGAAACAATTTCCTAACATGTGACTAATTGCATATAAATCATAACCAAATAACATATCGCCTCATATCTACTAAGGCTAATTCATTAATTAAATACAACCATACTTGAAGACAAATCCCCGACCCGAGTCCCGCGACGGGTCATCAGTCAAATCGGGGCTGACTAGATCTTAGTTTGACCACACCCGTTGGATCAAACCGGCTAGAAGCAGAGTCTTTATCACATAGACATAAAATCAACATATTCATTACATGTTATTTTATTACTACTTCTAACATGTGAATTATCATATTATACCCAAAACCCGCTTGACTTAAATGATTTCAACGTAAACGATCTCGTCTTATAATTTCTAACATGTGAGAAATAATAATTTTATGAAAAACCTTTTTACTTAAATATTTTACTTATTAACATTTCCCACTTGCTAAATATTACAAAACACGATAAAAATGACGATAACTCAAAAACCGTCACAAGTCCCAAAGTGGGACCCACGGGCTGAGTTGGGCCGGACCCACATGGGCCTGGATTGGCCCCACGGCTGTTTTGGCTAAAAATGGCTGTTTTGATTTAATTTTTCTAAAACCGATTTCTAATATTTTCCCGCATGCTTAACATAATTAAAACCCGTCAAAACAACAATTAAACAATCAAACATCGACACAACCCAAAGACCAAAACCCGGACCCACCTTGGACCAACCCAGACCGGGTCTGAACCGGCCTGGACCGGTCTGGTTTGGTCCGGTTTGGCTGCCCCTACACGGTTCCCAACAACAACTTTTACCAAAATATTTTCAACATGTTTTAATCATCAAACAACTATTTTAACAACCAATCTAACCATCATCATACAAAAATCATTATTTGAATAATCATCAAAATTCATCAAGACCACCAAACATATTAAAAATTTCCTAGACAACATAAAAATCATAACTTAATAAAAATCATCAAAATTCATACAACATAATAAAAACAACTCCTTATCATTTTACTACTAAAAATCCACAAATCATAAAAACATGAACCAAAAACAAAGATGAACCAAAATCAAAAGAAACAAAACTAAAGGCTATGTTACTAACTAAAATCATAAATAACCATAACATGAACCAAAACTAAAGGCTATGTGACATTAATTCGTCGAGTAAAACGGAATTGTTACCTTAGCTAGCAAACCACTTAGCACCAAAATAATAATAAGAAGTATAATATAAGAAACCCTTCTACTAATCTTCACCCAAAATATACGAGTCTCCAAACTCGTCTTCAACATCTTCCCCTATAAGAAAAGACAAGAAAACATTATTAGAACTAAAAATATGAATTTCCATAATTAAAGTGTTGAAAACGATCTTGACGGAATTGAAATTAAACCATACGTGAAGATGGAGAGCGAAGAGGAGAGTCTAGAAATATAAGATAGGAAGGATTTAATTAAGAAACGAAGATTTTATGAAGGTTTTGCTCAAGAACAATGAAGAACACATGATGAACAACGAAGAACACGAAGAACGATTAAAGAAAGCGATATTTTGATCTTTATTTGATTTATTGTAAAATGAAAAGTTGTTTGTGAGTAAGGAAGAGTGGGTTGAGCCGTGTAAATATAGGCAAGAATAGATGTCGAGTTTTGAAATTGTTGCTACGTAATTGACTCGCGTTAAATAATTATTTTACGGTAAACGATTAAATATAATTAACGATAAAGTTAATTATACTAAATATCTAGATATTATGTTATATTAATCAAAAGAAATGAAAATATCAAGGCTTAAGAGAGGGTGAGTGTGCCGTGTGGGTTTGTGATTGTCTGGTCAGTTTTGTAAACGATTTGCGTAATTTTCGTTAACTGATCGATAAAGTTGATAAATATCTAGATATTATTATTATTTTAATCAAAACAATTAAAATATCTAATTGTGAGTGGAAAGCGATGACATGGGCGGGTGACTCATGCCAAAGTCGAGTTTCGGGTTTGTTTCGGGATTTACGATGAGTCGGGAATAGTTAAATGATTCCCGAGTTTAAACCGTAAAACCTTATTATAAATTCCGAATAAATTCAAAATAATTTTATTAAATTATCATAAATTCTAATAAATCTAAATAAAAATAATCAAAAATATTATTTTTTTAAATAAAATTTCGGTCTTCAAACTTATAAGGCGAGTCGGGAAAAAGTCAACGAAAGTCAAAGTCGACTTAAAAGTCGAGAAAATTCAAAAATGACTTAAAAGTCAAGAAAAGTTTATAACGACTTAAAAGTCAAGAAAAAGTCAATGACGACTTTTAAAAGTCAAGGAAAAGTCAAAGACGACTTAAAAGTCAAGAAAAGTCAAAGATGACTAAAAATGGTCTTTTCATGGAATCCCTCAAAAATTCCAAATACGAACGCGTAATTTCAAAATAAGACTCGGAACAAAAATTCCTATTTTAAAAACTTAAGTTCTACTGAAAAGTGTTAGTAAATATTTTTACTAGAAAAATTGGTATTTTTCGGGTTGTTACAATCACCCATCCTTTTAAAAAGTTTCGTCCTCGAAACTTAGAAGAAGGAACGTAACATATATGTAGGTCTATTTCAAAACTGTTAAAAATATATTCGTGATAAAAATACAGAGTCTTATCACTGGGCGGAAGGTTCTCGTCAGCTGTTAAGAACATCAACGTCCCAAATCAAAGACTTTAAAAGATACATTTTCGCATCAATAACTGAGAAAACTAGTTATCGAACGTCTCCAATAACGAGTCTCAACACTCCTTGACGGTAAAATACTTGAAATCATAAAATATTTCCAAAAGCTTTTAGTTCGGTAATAATTCTACTATCTATGCCTAAAATTTCTAACTAAAACTTCTAATAATAATCTACTACTAAATTCGATATTCGATAGAAAGAACGGAATATTCGAAAAATAAATCGAATAGAAATAGGGAAAGGAAGAAAGAGATTTACCTCAAGCAAAGAGCTCGGGATATTTAGCTAATATTTTAGCTTCGGGTTCCCAAGTTTCTGATTCGACGTTTCCACAACGCCAAAGGATACGAACTACAGGTACCACCTTGTTTCGGAGTTGTTTGTTAGCCCTTTCAAGTATACGAATCGGCCTTTCTTCCAAGCCAAATTAGGTTCCAAGTCCAACAACCCTTCCTCTTGAATAATTGAACTCGATCACTGATCTACCTTCTTCAATTTGCGAAACAGGAACACACATGAACTTTTGCTCAAGTTCGGAGGTAATTTCCTCCAAGACGATAAGCAACAGGACCAACTTCTTTTCCAATTAAGCACGCGAACCGGTCCATATATGTAGGACTCACTTTCCTTTCACTCCAAACCGTTTTCACCCCTTCATTGGTGACACTTTAAGAATACCACGTCATCAACATCAAACTCAGTGGTCGGACGACGAAATCGGCATAAGATTTCTGTCTATCTTGAGCGGCCTTCATTCGCTCTCGAATGACTTGAACTTGATCAATCGTTTAAGTAACTATGTCGGGACTCAACATATGATCATCCTGAACTTGATCCCAACAAACCGGACTACGGCACTTCCTACCGTATAAAGCCTCATATGGTGACATCTTGATAGAAGCATGATAACTGTTGTTATAAGAAAATTCCACCAAAGGTAAACACTTCTCCAAGGATGTATGAAAGTCCAAAGCACAAGCCCGAAGAAGATCTTCCAAAGTTTGGATAGTTCTCTCCGTTTGACCATCAGTCGCGGCATGAAAAGCGGTGCTCATCAACAATTTACTACCCATGGCTTCTTGCAAAGCCGTCCAGAATCGGGAACCAAATCTCGGATCACGATCTGAAACTATATCTTTAGGAACTCCATGGTAGCGTACTATCTCTTTCACATAAGCACCAGCTAAGACCTCTATCCTTGAAGTTTCTTTGATAGGTATGAATCTGGCACACTTCGTCAAACGGTCCACAATAACCCAGATGGCATTCTTCCCACTAGAAGTAGTAGGTAAAGCCATCACAAAGTCCATAGAAATAGACTCCCACTTCCAAAGAGGAATCTCCAAAGGTTGCAGCAAACCTCCGGGTCTTTGATGATCAATCTTCACCTTTTGACAAGTAAGACATCTACTAACATCCTCCTTCACTTCAATCTTCATCCTAGGCCACCAGAATTGTGGTCTCAAATCTTTATACATTTTGTCGCCACCCGGATGAATAGAATAAGGAGAAAGGTGAGCTTCATCAAGTATTCTCTTCCTCAACTCGGCACTTCTCGGAACATACATTCGACCATGGTAACGAGGTAGCCATCATTATCCACCACACAATCCTTTGCTTGCCCAAGTGATATTTTTGCTCGAATGGCGATAAAAGTAGCATCCTCCGGTAAACAAGTACGAATCTCCCGATAAAAATCAGGTTCCGCGGTCAAAGCACCAAGATAATCAAATCCTTTCCCAACGAACTGTATCTGAAGCTTCTGAAATTCGGTCACTAGTTCATCGGGTAAAGTACCAAGAGCATTTAATGAATGACTGGTCTTCCTACTCAAAGCATCTGCCACAACATTTGCTTTTCCCTCGTGATAAATCAACTCAGCATCATAATCATTCACCAACTCTAACCATCTTCTCTTCCTCATGTTCAACTCTTTCTGAGTAAAAATGCACCTCAAGCTCTTATGATCGGTTAAAAAAAAAAAAAAAACAAAATTCGGTATATCTTCGACAATGAACTCCGAGAAGCTGTGTCCTCCAAGTGTTCAAGGCATGTACCACAGCTGCTAACTCAAGATCATGAGTCGGGTAATTCACTTCATGAACCCTGAGTTGTCGAGAAGCATAAGCAATGACCTTTCTATTCTGCATCAAGACACATCCCAAACCATGCTTTGAAGCATCACAATAAACATCATAATCAGCTTCATCATCTGGTAAAGTTAAAACCGGTGCGGTAGTCAATCTCTTCTTTAATTCCAAGAAGGCAATTTCACATTCATCGGTCCTAATATACTTTGCTTCCTTCTTTAGCAATTGAGTCATCGGTCTTGCTAATTTGGAGAAATCTTTCACAAACCGACGATAATAACCCGCTAAACCAAGGAAACTCCGTATCTCGGACACATTTTTCGGACTTTTCCAATCCACAACTGCCTTAATTTTTGCTGGATCGACCATAACACCGTCTTTGGAAATAACATGACCAAGGAAAGATACCTCAGGCAACCAGAATTCACACTTGGAGAACTTAGCATACCACTTTAGGCGTCGAAGAACACCCAAAATGGTTCGAAGGTGATCGGCATGTTCTTCTTTAGATTTTGAAAAGATCAGAATGTCATCAATAAATACCACCACACATTTATCAAGATACTCCCGGAAGGTACGATTCATCTGATCCATGAATATAGCTGGGGCGTTAGTCAAACCGAATGGCATCACATTGAACTCGAAATGACCATACCTCGAGCTAAAAGCAGTCTTGGGCATATCCGCTTCCCGAACGGGAATTTGATGATAACCCGATCTAAGATCAATTTTTGAGAAAGTAGAAGCACCCCGCAACTGGTCAAAAAGATCATTGATACGAGGAAGAGGATATTTGTTTTTGATTGTGACACGGTTCAACTCACGATAATCAATGCACATTCGCATAGAACCGTCTTTCTTCTTGACAAATAGTACGGGCGCACCCCAAGGAGAAGCACTAGGCCTTATAAAGCCTTTCTCAATTAAATCATCAAGTTGGATTCTCAACTCTTTCAACTCAGAAGGTGCCATACGATAAGGAGCTTTGGCAATTGGTCCAGTTCCAGGAACTAGATCAATAGAGAATTCAACATCTCTTTCAGGAGGAATCCCGGTTAATTCATCGGGAAATACATCCGGAAATTCTCGAACAATAGGAACATCCTTCAAAGAAGGAAGAGAAGAATCAGAAGTAGTCACTACACATAGAAATGCTTGATGACCCTTCTTCAAAACATTCAACATTTTCATAGCTGATATTAACTTCACACTAGCTTGCTTTCTAACTCCTTGATAAGAAACACGAGCACCCAAAGGACTTTTAATAATAATCTTCTGGTCACGGCATTCAAATCGAGCATAATAAGTAGATAACCAATCCATGCCCAGAATAATATCGAACTCTTCAAGAGGAAATCGTAGAAGATTAGCCGGAAAAATAGATCCAGTTATGGATATTGGAATGTCGGAATGAAGATAAGAACATGAAAATACTTCTCCGGATGGTAACGATATAGGAGTACTTTCCCCAACAGAAGCTTTGATAGGCAATTTATCGGATAATCTCATGGAAATAAAAGATAAAGAAGCTCCCGTATCAAACAAAATTAAACACGGAAACTCATAAATTGAGAACATACCCGTCACAATGTCAGGTTGAGCCTCGGCCTCAGCTCAGCTCATAATAAAAATCCGACCCTTAGGTCGCCCCGAAATAACCGGTGTAGAAACCGTCTTCTTCCTCTCGGGACATTCATTAAACCTGTGCCCCGGTTTTTGACAATTAAAGCATACAAGTGGCTTGTTGAAGCAACCAACACCCGGATGCATAGGCATCTTGCACCGAAAGCAGGTACGATCCTTAAGATCGTTGTTGTTGCTCGGTACAAATGGACGATTACCTCTAGTTGCTTGTCCCCCCTGAAAGTTTCTCCTCTTGTTTGGAAAAGAAGGAGAAAAGGAAGGTCGGGAAGCCGGATAAAGTGGTCTCTTGCCATAAGAATTAGGCGCCACATAAGAAGTACGAGCCTCTTCGGCTATCTCCCGAATAGAACTCTCCGCCCAAATGGCATCATTATAGATCGAGACAAAAGAAGTAGAACCTCTACTGATCTTCCCCTTTATCAGGGGAGAAAGCTTTCCCAGATAAAAGAAGGCTTTGTCTTCCTCTACTCTAATAAGTCGAGTGGCATAATGAGCCAACTCATTGAACCGGGTAGTAAACTCCTGAACTGATAGTTTTTCTTGCTTGAAATCCATAAACTCTTTCAGCTTTTTTTGTCTCAACTCATCGGGGTAAAACCTCGCTTCCAAGAGCTCACGGAAACGAGCCCACCCAAAATTAGGCTCCAACTTAGCGGTAGGACCAGAAAGAGTCCACCACTGATCCGCTTCCTTCTCTAAGAAGTGAGAAGCAAGACGGACCTTATCCTCTTCAAGGACCTCATAAAGAGAAAAACTCTTTTCCATTTCTCGTAACCACACAGAAAGCTTAACGGGATCAACTTCGCCATCGTAGGTTTTGGCTTGGCTCCTCGATAGCTGTGAAGCAACCCACGTATAACTCCCGTGTCTCTCACGATCGGGAATAGGAATAGGAATCTGATTTGCTTGCTGGTTTTGCTGGTTTTGCTGGTTTTGGATAATAACGGTAAGAGCTGCTAATATAGTGTTGTCAATCCTCGGAGGCATCTTGCAAAATAAAACACAGATTAGTACTTATCATTTAGCAAGAACAAAGAGACTACAACATAAATCCTAATCTACCCATCTTACCCTTCTAGCTCACGGTTTATTATTTATTAAGGTCAAGTTATTTATGCAAGGGTACACAAACGTGCGTCGGGAGCAAAATATCTCTGATACCAACTGTGACACCCTCAAATTTGCGGAAAGAAAAAAAATTATTTAAATACATAAAAGATAATAAAACATAACGAAGGTGTCATAAAATAAAAAGGGTCATTACAAAACGGAAATAATATTCTACAAAAGAAATATACAATACGGGAGACATATCTCCCGTATAAATACGGAATGAAAAGAGTATATAATAATATACAATCTAAGAACCGAATATAGGTCCAAGGTAAATACTTCGCTCGCTAGCTCGTCAATGTACCCCAAATATGCATTCACCACCTGTTCGACCGCATTACATATAAACACGGAAGCCACAGTCAGTGGGGAGTAACTCCGAGTCCTCCCAGCCACGAAATGTCGAGTTTAATGAAACATGAATAACATAAAAGCAATGTATATAAAGAATACAAAACCTTAACATATATGATATGCTTTTCATGTTATGAAACATATACCTAACAAATAACCTAGCATGTGAAAGCTATCATGTGAAACCGATAATAAACTATAACTCGAGGTAGGGAAGCTGGTATGCTAGCTCAGAGGTTCCTCTCAGAAACATTGCCGTGATACACTCAAACCCTAATCAACACGTAATCATGTGAATCAGTTAACAACCAGTAATCCAAACTCTATCAATCCTAGCCGGCTTGCATCTCACCTTCTAGAACTCATAGAATCATACAAATGAAAGACCAAATCTCTACAAACAGGCATAAGTTCTTAGTACCGAGGCGATAGTCTACTTCTGTACCTCAGGCTATACCACAAGGTGGAAACACATCTCAGTCCTAGACTGATCAGATCTAGCGACAACAGCTATTCCGTTCCCCGTCCCATGACATAACCGTCTATGAGAAACTCTACTAGGCGACCCCCTAAGCAGAGATGGCTAGTACTTAAGCTGGCTCCAGTCCCAAAACGGATCAGGCAGCCATGCCCGACTTGGATATAAACCCACCAAGCCGAGACACAAAAGCTATCAAGCGGCAAACTCCGTATGCTCGTTAAAGATAGTACGGGCCTATCAATGTCGTGGTCCAAGCTACTCATTTAGAATTAGAATGGTCAAGACGCCATATTCTCATAATTCTCTATGGGTAATTAGTCAACACGACACCAACCATAAAATAAAACAGTCACGGGAAAACATCCTATCATGTGACTATTTGCATATCAATAATAATCAATAACAATCGCCTCATACTACTAAGGCGAATGCATTAATTAAATACAACTTTACTTGAAGACAAATCCCCGACCCGAGTCCCGCGACGGGTCATCAGTCAAATCGGGGCGGACTAGATCGTAGTTTGACCAAACCCGTTGGATCAAACCGGCTAGAAACAGAGTCTTTATCACATAGACATAAAATCAACATATTCATTACATGTTATTCTATTAAAACTTCTAACATGTGAATTAGATTATATTATACCCAAAACCCCGTTTGACTTAAAGGATATCAAATTAAACTACGATCTCGTATTATAATTTCTAACATGTGAGAAATAATAATTTAATGAAACACCTTTTTAATTAAATATTTTACTTATTAATATTTCTCGCTTGCTAATTATTACAAAACGCGATAAAAATGACGATAACTCAAAAACCGTCACAAGTCCCAAAGTGTGACCCACGGGCTGAGTTGGGCCGGACCCACATGGGCCTGATTTGGGCCTCACGGCCTGATATGGGCTAAATGGCTGTTTTGCTTTAATTTTCTAAAAACCGTTTTCCAATATTTCCCGCATGCTTTAACATATTTAAAACCCGTCAAAACAACACCCAATCAATCAAACATCGACACAACCCAAAGACCAAAACCCGGACCCACCATGGACCAGCCCAGACCGGTCTGAACCGGCCTGGACCGGCTGGTCTGGTCCGGTTTGGCCCCTCCTCCCCGGTTCACACAACCAAAGCAACAACCCCAATTTCCAATTAATTCTAACATGTTTTTAATTACTAACATCCATTTTTAAACATCCAATTTAACCATCCAACATGCAACAATCATCATCATGAAGAAATCATAAAAATATAACAAGAACACCAACATATTCATAAATTCCTACAA
Organism: Heliosperma pusillum; assembly: GCA_022085475.1. Taxonomy (NCBI): domain Eukaryota; kingdom Viridiplantae; phylum Streptophyta; class Magnoliopsida; order Caryophyllales; family Caryophyllaceae; genus Heliosperma; species Heliosperma pusillum. The sequence goes on from JAIUZE010070366.1 coordinate 31,605, forward strand.
CATAATAAAATCAACCCCTTATCATGTTACTAACTAAAATCATAAAACCATAATCATATGAACAAAAACTAAAGATGAACCAAAAACTAAAGTAACCAAAGCTATGTAACATTTATCCGTCGAGTAACTCGGAATCGTTACCTTAGCTAGCTAAAATCAAGTAGCACCAAAATAATAAGAACTAAGAACTAAGAAACCCGTCTTCTAGTCTTCCCCTAATATATACGAGTCACCAAACTCGTCTTCAAAATCTTCCCCTATAAGAAATGACAAGAAAAAATTATTAGAACTTAAAATATGAATTTCCATAATTAAAGTCTTGAAAACGATTTTGACGGAATTGGAATAACACTACTTGAAGATGGGGAGCGAAGAGGAGTCCCGAGACAATATAAGTTAGGACGGATTAATTAAGAAATGAAGGTTTTATAAGGTTTTGCTCAAGAACGATGAATGAACGGATGAAGAACGCGAGAGACGCTCAGAACGATTAAAGAAAGTGATTTTGGAATCTTAATTTTGATTTTGTTGACAAAATGAAAAGTTGTTTGTGAGTAGAATTAGTGGATGCGTTGCCGTTTAAATATAGTCCCAAAATAGTATTTGGGTTTGAAATTGTTGTTATGGAATTTACCCGGTATAATAATTATATTACCGTAATTAATTAGATATTAAGTTAATTGAATTAAATATCAAGATATTATGTTATTGTAATGAAAAGAAAGAAAATATCAAGGTCAAAGAGAGAAGAAAAACCGTGAGGATAGGAGAGAAAGCGGGCCTGATTTTGAGCGATTTGCGTAATTTTCGTTAACTGATCGATAAAGTTGAAAATATCTTAGATATTCTTATTAATTTAATCAAAAGAATTAAAATATCTAACGTGAGTGGAAAAACGATGACATGGGCGCGTGACTCATGCCAAAGTCGAGTTCGATTTTGTTGCGCGCTTTACGATGCGTCGGGAATAGTTAAATGACGTTCGGTTAAAAACCGTAAAAGTTATTCTTTAAATTCCGAATAAATTCAAAATAATTATATTTAATTATGATAAATCTTAATAAATCTAAATAAAAATAAATCAAAAATATTATTTTTTTAAATAAAATTTCGGTCTTCAAACTTATAAGGCGAGTCGGGAAAAAGTCAACGAAAGTCAAAGTCGACTTAAAAGTCGAGAAAAGTCAAAGATGACTTAAAAGTCAAGAAAGTTTATGACGACTTAAAAGTCAAGAAAAGTCAATGACGACTTTAAAAAGTCAAGAAAAGTCAAAGACGACTTAAAAGTCAAGAAAAGTCAAAGATGACTAAAACGGTCTTTTCATGAAATCTCTCAAAAATTCCAAATACGAACGCGGAATTTCAAAATAAGACTCGGAACAAAAATTCCTATTTTAAAAACTTAAGTTCTACTGAAAAGTGTTAGTAAATATTTTTACTAGAAAAATCGGGGACTTTTCGGGTTGTTACAATCACCCCTCCTTTTAAAAAGTTTCGTCCTCGAAACTTAGAAGAAGGCAAGTAACGTATATGTAGGTCCATTTCAAAAACTGTTAAAAATATATTCTTAATAAAATTACAAGGTCTTATCACTGGGGCGGAAGGTTCTCGTCAGCTGTTAAGAACATCGACGTCCCAATTCAAAGACTTTAAAAGATACTTTTTCGCATCAATAAATGAGAAAACCAGTTACCGAACGTCTCCAATAACAAGTCTCAACACTTCTTGACGGTAAAATACTTGAAATTATAAAACATTTTTACAAACGATTAGTTCAAAAATTCTATAGTAAATGTAATCACACTACTATCTATACCTAAAATTTCTAACTAAAGTTTCTAATAATCTATCAACACGAGATGATAATTGATAGAAGGAACGAAATATTCGAAAGAATAAATCGAATAGAAAGAGAGAAAAACAGAGGAATGAATCACCATACTATCTTCCATCTATGACAATTCAAATGTCGATCTCAACTCGACAACACTAACTGCACCAGAATCTAGTCTTCAAGTGAGTGCAATATATCATAAATATTTTCAATCATCAGATTCTTACCAAAATATTTCATAAGCACTACACATCGAGTAAGAACTCCCAATTATTCAAATTCCATCAGAATCTTCTAAGGTCCATCGGTACGGTAAACTCCATAACTAACAACCCATGAAAGATTTATTACGAACTATAATCCTCTTAGCTCCATCAAATCTTTTATTGGAAACCACCATCAAAATATTTATAATTTGGGGAAACAATGCCGCTAACAATCCCAAAGTAAAGGAGACTTACTATGAAATCCTTTGATCCAATTTATTCCAAAATCCATTATCTTAAGTTATTAACAAATAACTTCCTCACCTTCCAAAGTTAAAACACAAATCCTCAAAAGAGATTAGTCACCCAAATCTCATTTTACTTAACTTTTGCCAATCATAGGGCAATGCGACCGTAAATCAATTTATTTATCTATTCCCAAACTCTCAATACACCAGTTTTCGCTTATGACGATATTCCTCAAGTTGTGTCATCCAAATCTTAATTCCCCAAAGTATTTATTCTCGTTAGGGTCCAACATTTAACGACAACAAATTCCCAAGTAACATAAAAAAAATCATCCAACTTCCTAACCACTACTACAACTATCCTTAAGCTTATTTCGATCCTCAAAAAGATATTGCAACTTCTAGCTTTCATAATCTAGATCCCTAGGAGAGTTTCATCCTAAGTGTATCCTCAAATCCTTACAATCATCTAAACATGGAACTAGCTTAATATGATGGTTAGGTATCATATTCGAAACTCTTATTTACCCCAAAATAGACATATCATACGCATGGTCTTCAAACCAATACAAAACTTCTAAGTCCAAAAGACTAAATCACTAATGAGTTAAGAAGTCATAGCCAATTCCTTCGACCTTATACCATCGAATATCATGAACTATTACTCACAAGTCATGACAAGCGTCAAGCTTTACAATTATTAAACATACTTCACCACACCTTCCTCAAGGACACCAACTCTCACCACCATATGGTGAAATTAGATCTATAACACTTTCCTCAAATCACACGTTCATTCTAACAAAACTAATATTCCCCAAGATTCAAAGTTCTTCCGACTAAGTATAATATACCTCAAACCGATGGTTATGACATCCATAAAATGTTACAAGAGGGAGGTAAGAATACTAATGGTAAGATGAAGGAACTATTTAAAGTAATTTCCAAGAGGTAAATAGGTGGGAAGATAAAGAAGCACCTAGATAGAAGGAAGAGAGTATAATACAATAAGGACAAGAGAATTCATAGATGAAGAAAGAATTCTCTTCAACTAGGCTTGTAAATCTTCAAATCTTCTGTAGAGGATACTCTTTCTAGGTAACACATATTCCACCATAAGGCGTAATATTGCTCCTAGCAATTTGGCTAGCCACCCAAGCATAGCCTCCTTGGCAATTGTCTTCTCTATGAGGAGGGACCTGGTTGGCACTAACAACGATCTCTTCTACACGAGGTACAACCATCTTCATAAGAAACAAAACAAATTAAGTTACTCCTAACAATTAGCATAAACAAATAGACTACAACATAAATCCTAATCTACCCATCCTACCATTCTATCTCACCAGTTCATTATTTTATTAAGGTCAAGTTATTTTATACAAGGGTACACAAACGTGCGTCGGGAGCAAAAATAGCTCTGATACCAACTGTGACACCCTCAAATTTGCGGAAAGAAAAAAAATTTATTTAAATACATAAAAGATAATAATACATAACGAAGGTGTCATAACTAAAAAGGGTCATTACCAAACGGAAATAATATTATACAAAAGAAATATACAAGACGGGAGACATATCTCCCGTATAAATACGGAATGAAAAGAGTGTATAATAATATACAATCTAAGAACCGAATATAGGTCCAAGGTAAATACTTCGCTCGCTAGCTCGTCAATGTACCCCAAATATGCATCACCACCTGTTCGACCGCATTAAATATAAACACGGAAGCCACAGTCAGTGGGGAGTAACTCCTAGTTCTCCCAGCCACGAAATGTCGAGTTTAATTAAACATGAATAACATAAAAGTAATGTATATGGAAAATACAAAACTTAACATATATGATATGATTTTCATGTTATGAAACAA